>WMED01008254.1:0-12521 GCA_019650415.1 Pipa parva | reverse complement strand
AAGAGGATGGGTGGGATCACCTGCCAAACAGAGGGCTTTCTGAAGGAGACGAGAGTTGTACAAGTCCTGGAGGCAGGGGAAAGAGGAACCTATAATCTTACAATACTCTGAAGAGATTTGCGATCAGATGCTGCGCAGACCATGTACCACACAGTGAAACAGCTAGTCAACATACTCTCAATGGCTCCCCTGTAGAAGGTGGTCATGATGGAGGTAGAAGCTCTTGCTCTTCTTAGCTTACGAAGAAGGTAGAGATGTTGGTGAGCCTTCTTGGCCAGTGACTGATGTGTTGATGGTCCAGGAGAGATCTTCAGTGACATGTACACCCAAGAACTTGGTGTTAGTCACCCTTTCCACAGCTGCTACGTTGATGGATAAAGGGGCATGTTGTAGGCAGTTTTTCCTGAAATCCACAACAATTTCCTTTGTTTCATCAGTGTTTAAAGAGAGATTGTTGAAACTACACCAAGAGGCCAGTTGGTTCACCTAGCTCCTGTAGTATGTCTCATCATTGTTACTGATGAGTCCCACCAGGTTGGAGGAGTGATGTGGAGAGCAGTCATGGGTAATCAGAGTGAACAGAAGGAGGCTCAGCATGCATCCTTGTGGGGCCCCTGTCTTTAGAGTGATGAAGCTGGATGAGTTACTACCAACCCGTACTGCCTGTGGCCTGCCAGTTAGAAAGTCAAGAAGCCAGTTGCACAGTGATGTGTTTAGATCCAGACTGAACAGCTTCTGAATGAGTTGTTGAGGGATGATTGTGTTGAATGCAGAACTAAAACCGATAAAAAGCATTCTGACATAGGAATCTTTCTTGTCAAGATGAGCAAGGGCTGAATGGAGAGCAGTGGAGATAGCATCATCCGTAGAATGATTAGAGAGATAAGCAAACTGATATGGGTTCAAGGAGGGGGGGAGGGAGGATCTGATGTGCTGCATGACAAGCTGCTCGAAGCACTTCAGAAGGATGGAGGTAAGAGGAGCTGGGCTGTTGTCGATAAAACAAGAGGGTGATGACTTCTTTGAGATAGGGATTATAGTGGTGGTTTGAAGCAGACAGGGACCACAGCTTGACACAGCAAGGTATTAAAGATGTTAGAAGACACCTCTGTAAGTTCGCTAGTGCAGACTTCCAGCACACGGCCAGGGATGTTGTCAGGGATGTTTACGAGGATTGATCTTGCTGAAAACTCTCCTCACCTTATCTGTGGACAGTGAGAGCACCTGTTCAACAGGAGGAGGGGAGGATTTATGAGCCAGGGTGTGATTTGTTGCCTTAAACCGAGTGAAAAACGCATTCAGTGCATTCAGCAGGGAGGGGGTGCTGTCATGATTCTTAAATGAGCTGTGTTCAACTTGGAAATTTTTACGTTGGAGGTGGCGTTTTTAAGAGAGGTTTAAGGCAACTACAGAGGAATTCATGCATAGGGGCAATTGTGTAGTGAAGTCTAGTAGCCAATCAGCAGTCAGCATTCTCTGTTATAAGGAAGCAAGAATAATTAAAGGCCACTTCTAAATCGTCACTATAGGTTACTAGACCTCTATAATGTTGATGAATTCTCCAATTAGTCACTTATCAACTGTAAATGAATTGATCTTAGACTTTTTTTTTATTTAATATATGGTTTATATTACTAATGTTACTGTTAAGGCTCTTCACTTCTTTGCTTGTGGAGTCATGAATTTCTACTTGGAACCACAAGCCTTCTGGGCCTAAAATCTGAGCTGCATGCACACCATATTACTATCTACCCTATATCAAGGCAAGCCACCTGAAAACACTTCTACTTTCCTTTGGAAGAAGGAGATGGAAGCATCATAAAGCTGTAGATGAACTAGATAAGGCATCTCTTACAAAACTATAGAGGGCATTGTCCAGGTGGTTGCCTCTTCCCTTCCCCTGTCCTAAAGAAGAACGAAGGTCCCCTAACCACAACTGATAAGCTGAAAGTACAGGGTCTGCCAGGATAAACCACTAGATTTTGAAACAGCAAATAAGTACCTTTAGGCTGTAGTTCTACATTGTAAAACTGCTCGTGCTAGTATCTCATGGCCGCAATGTTTTACCCTCATTAATGTGCTAATGACCCATGTAGTGTCATCACACATATTGTTTAATTGGCTGGGGAATGTATCATGGTCTATTAAAGGCAAATAAATCCAGGTTGCTCACCATGATATGTCAAACGGAAATGTTTTTTGGGGGGGGCTACTGCCTCCCTTCATCAGGTGAATAAAATCACTTCACTGTACCACCTTATTTAGTCATACAAAATAAATAAAAATTGGGATTTGAACCAACAACCTTCCACATAAAAACCCTAACCACTATGCTATACTTCCATAACAAGGAAAGTCTGTACAAGAGCATATATTCTTTATTCCTCCTGTCATTTTAACCTCCAAGTCAGTACACACAGTGCTAGTTAGTTTCACACATACTCTGTAAGAAGAATTTGCCTTTTTTCACAGGTATTGTATAACTGCCATGACAATCCAAACCTTTGCTTGGTGATACTGGCCCTTTAACACATCCCAGCAGTATTTATATTATCATTTACAGGTTATCATATACTAGAAGATACAGCACTATGTAATAACCATACATCCCAAATAATGCAGTAAGACTGTTAAAGATACACATCACAGGTAAGGACCAGTTGTACTTATACCCTGCCTCCTACCTTCTTCTTAATTGTCTCTTATAAAGGGTGTCCTGATGCAATTAGATTTAAGACTTGCAAACAGTTACAGATACATATATATTTCTGTACACCAGTCATGTCATGGGTACATATAACATTCAAGGTAAACAAGCAAATAAATCAAGCATATACCTTATCAGCAAAGCTGTGCTCTAAAGGTGAAATAAAACCACCAACACACTGGAAAACTCTACATATGGACATTCTGCAAACTTGCTAGTGTACAAATCAGTGGGGAAAGGTAGGCAATCCTAGTCCTAATGTGCAAAATCTGGCCTGGTTTTCAAGACCCTACCCATTTTAAAAGCCACACCCACATATACTTGCACGCCTTAACGTTCGTGACGATTAGTAAAGTAAAGAAATACAGTTTTCTGATTGGCTCATCATTTTTCCTAGATGTTTAAAACTATTTTTGTGCTGCTGTGAAGAATTTTCAGTAATTTATTCTTACACATTCATCTTATACACTTCTTCGTATGCAGCAAATACCCCAAAATCAAAAAGAAGGAGTATTATTGAAGATATATTCCCTTACAAAACCTGCTGCTGCAAGCCTTGTTTTTGTGTTGTTGTGGTGCATGGATGCCACTAAAGCGTGTAGCAAGCAGCAGAATTAGTTAACGCCTTCTGCCCCAAAGCATGCTGTTTTAAAGGGCAACTAAAAGCAAAATGTATTATTTATTTGAATATTTATCTCAGAATACAGGTTTTCAAACTTAGTAATAATATCTTTTCCTGATGAGTTGATATTGCCTGAGCCCTTGTGTTAGCATAATATCAGTAGAATCCCTACTCTTGTACACTTGCCTGTTGCTGACTAGATTACAGATACATCCCAACATTCCATTTTAAAGAGGCACACCGGTGTGCAAGGCAGTAGGAATATGTTCAGACCTGCATTAGGCATATAGGCTAACATTGCCTTTACAAGAAGAAGAAGTGTGAAATATACCTAATACAGCTTTACACACTGTGTTTCCCATGTTGGGAGGTATGCAAATAAATTAAAGAAGTAGTAAAGCCTAACAATATTTTTGCATTGAACTGATCAATTTAATGCAAAGGTTTTATTTCACTTGCCCAAATGTATCTTTAGAACAGTAGTAGTGCTATTACAGTGAGAACCCTTTCCTATAAAGCTGTAAACTCTGACTCTCCATTTTATTCTGAACTAAACACACTGCACATGCTCAGTGTACTCTGGCTCCTGTAGGTGTGTAACACATAGGGACTGAGGCAGAATAGGCTAAACAAAAACTCTGATTATTTATCTGTCAAACACCTCTAAACGTAAAGGGCAGTAAATTAGGAACTAATCTAATGTTTGATTCTCTTTCAATCAAACAGAATATTGTACTTGAATTGTAGGGTTTTTCTTTCAGTTAGATACAACTATGTATAACTGCCTCGTTGCAGCAAGGTAGATTATTAATGTGTTGTGATACATGCTGCAGTTTACACTGAATTTTCTGGAGCCCTTCAGTGCACACCTGAACTAATCTACTCTAGGCCTTGCACAATGGCTAATTTAGAGGTTCCTGGTGTTAAAGAGATGGGGATGCCAAACAAATCTCTAATCCATTCAGCTGCATACTACGTGATTTCAGTAGTCTATAACAGAGGTCCCCAACCTTTTTTGCACCAAGGACCAGCTTTAAGCAAGACCAGTTTTCCATGGCCGGTTGGGTTGGTGGTGGGGCAGGTGTGGAGCTTTGGTCATATGGGGAGGATGCTGGCGGGACCTCGGTGTATACAGCACTGCTGCTGTACACCGGTACCAGGAGCCGCGTCAATGAGGCCAGTCTGCTGCCCCACCTCGGCACGCCCCACATAACATGTTCTGCTGGGGGCGAGTCAGTGAGTGAGCCTGCCTCCCCACCCCGTCCATGCTGTGCTGGATGGTCGCGTCACTAAGACCCGCCCAATGCCCCGCCCCATCCTGCATAATGTTCTCTGCCGGGAGCTGCTTTCTGTCACGACTACAGCAGAGAACATTATCAATCCACAAAGAGCGTACTCTGACCAGGCGCAGGGCCGCAGAGCTAGCTGTCAACGGCGCCACGGACCGGCTGAAAAGCCCCAATGGCCCAGTCCTGGTCCACGGACCGGCGGTTGGGGACCTCTGGTCTATAACAAGAAGATTACATATTACAGATTAGCAGTTGATCATGGGCATACGTTATAGCACTCCCTTTTAAAAAGATAGATTTCAACATCTAATACATGGCTGCAAAGCACTGCACTGCAAATGTTCTAAGGTATTTTGCAATATATGTTACCTTTCATTTATTGTAATTCATGTCTTCGTCTTTTAAGGGAAATTTTGTGTAAATTAGTCCCTCAAAACAAAACATCTATAATTAAGGTTGCCACCTCATTCCTTTAAAACTAAACACATTGAAAATGTACATGATGCAGTGCTGATCTGAGTTTACATGCAAGCTACATGTGCACCTGTTCTTAGCAGCCATGCAGCATGCATTTAAACTCATCTTGACTCCGCATGTTTATTTTACATGTGTTTGGTTTTAAAGGGATGATGTAGCAACCTTTCCTACAGTATATTATATACAGTATGCATGTATAATTTTATTTATAAAGCGCCACAAACAAATGCAGCACTGTACAGTTAAGTTCTAAAAATAAAATGCAGACATGGGAAAAGTACATTAAACAATACAATATGAGATCACAAGGATACATCACTTTAAGTGCTATTTTGAGGTTGACACAAAAGGTTGGAGGTCCCTGCCCCATAGAGCTTACAGTCTATAAACTGACAAGACCTTTTCTTTAATAAAAACTCATTTTTTTTAATGTTTTGCAGAATATTACTGTATTTAATACTTTACTGGGAATACACTCCTATTTGAAAAAGGGAAATATTTGAAATATACAGCCTGGTAGGTAATAAAATCTATTAAAGTGCAAGTTTCCCTGTTTCATGGATAATGTTGGCATGTATGTATACATTTCTGCAGTATTGTATTTACAATATAAATATAACTGGATAAAGGGATGATCTTTGCAGCTGTTTATTGAATTGAAGATAGAGTTGCTTGTGCTTTTGAAACTGAATAAGTATAAAATAATAGAAACAGATTTTCTCTTTAACCACTTTAGCATTGTGCTGCAGGGATTATATTTAATTGATGATCTAGTCATCTTATTTTATCTTGTGATGGTACCATATGCTCCATTTATTTCATAGTAATGCCTTGACTTTCAAGTCAGGGTATCTTGCCCCAGTCCCCAAATGAGCAGCATCAATGACACTGGCAGAGGGAGGTACTAAAATGTAAAAAAATCTGGATCTAGATCAGGGGTGGGCAAACTATGGCCTGCGAATGTCTTTTGCCTGGCCCGTCTGTCAAACAGGGTCGAGCCGAGGGGATAGGAGAGGTCTGTCTGTGTGCTTAAGCGCTACAGTGATCCTCTCTCCTTTCCCTAGCAATGATTTTAACTTTCTATGATCAGCTACCAAGAAGTGAAACAGCACTGGGGGAGGGAGAGAGGAACGTTGTAGCGCTAAGTGCTACAGCAGACAGAGCTAGGTAATGGAAGAGTTAGGTAGGGACAGGGAAAAGGAAGGGGGAACGGCACCAAGATAGCAGGATTGTGGGGTCAGCACAGAGTGGGAGGGGGGTTGTGGGGGAGCTGCACAGTGTGGGGGGGGGGGTAGTTATGGGGGAAGCACAGAATTGGAGGGGGGTTACTGGGGTAGCACAGTATGGGGATTAAGGGGGGGTTGTAGGGCAGCGCAATATGTTGAATGGTAGGGCTGACCATGTTAGGTATGTTATCTGCCTGCCGCGTAGCTGAAGATTATTAAAGCGGCCCAATACAAGAAAACTTTTCCCTCCCCTGATCTAGATAAATTGAATACAGGTTGTGTCTAGGTAATTAGGCTATTATAAGTTTGGCTAACCTATACAGAGGCATCGGGGCTGGATTTTCCTACAGGCACAAGAGGCATATCCTTATAGGTGGGTCAATCAGAAGGATGCCTCACTCCTAGCCAGAGACATAGGCAGGGGTAATCAAGGGAATTAATTCTAATTGAGAGGTATTTCTAATAGTCAATGTTGATTCTGACATTTGACATTCACTTTGCATAAATTTCTAACTCACACAACACTTCAGTTCACTGTATAATTTAGTCTGTGTTAATTGTTACAAAGGGGTGTGTTCAGTTAGTGGGTGTGGTCTAAGGCACCAAATAATCTGTGCCAATAAACTCCTGAGATGTAAGTCCTATGCTGAGAGGCATTTGTTCTGAGCATTAAGGGGGGAATTCACGATAGTGTGAGGTGAGGTGCGGAGTCTTCGCCTCACTTTGCACTGACTGATGTGCACTCGCTGATGTCCATGTGCAGGACATCAGCGAGCGTATATCAGTCAGTGCGAAGTGAGGCGATGACTCCGCACCTAACTTAGCACTATTGTGAATTCCCCCCTAATTAGTGTCCCTTTAAGAACTGAGCAATGATTACGTTCAGATCACATAAAATAATATCTGCATTTAATGGTTTTCATCCCATTTAGTTAAACTACATACCATGATTTTTAAGGACTATTAACACCAGAGAAAGAAAGCAAAACATTGGATTGGCAGGGTATGTATTCATAGTACTTCAAAAATGTTCATGTTTAAAGAATGGTTTGTTTCTCTGTTTACTGACTGTCGCCATCTTTTATCTCTTATGTAAACAAGCCAGTAAAACAAAAATAAATCATTTTTCTTGGCATGGCAGTTATTTAAATACTGCACTGATATTATCTTTGAAATTAAAGTCATGGATTTTAATTATTTTTTGTCTATTTTTATCTTCAGTGATAGCAGCTATGCTGTATGTGTTTGTTAAAGAAGATCACTATGTGATGTACTGTATGAAATTAATGCATCCCTGCATCATGACAAATTTAAAAAGGAAATTTTTTTTTAATGCAAATAATTCACACACTATTAGGCTGGGTTCACACAAGTGTATGATGCGCAGCGCATCATACGTTCATGTAAAAAAAGGAAAAAAATACGGCTCAATGAAAGCCGACGATAGATACCTAGTTCCGGACACATGAACGTATGATGCGCATACGCTGCGTCCAGAACGCTGTGTGTCGCATTTTGGCCGGCGTATAATGCGACACATAGGAAGAGATGTGAACACCGAGGGAGTGTTCACACTACCGCTGGTAAGTACAATTGAAAAATACACTCAGCATATCTCGCTTTTTTTTTTTCTTCACACGAGTGTATGATGCGCTGCGCATTATACACTCGTGTGAACCCAGCCTTAAACAGTCACAATATCAACTGACCAGACCATTCCTTTATACAGTAATCTTTATTTATATTTTGCAGAATAGCAATGGATTTACTATCGTAAAAGCCAACATTCAAAAAGAGAGAGACCTATGATATTATAGGGGGATATTTATAAACGTTTCCATTGTTTTCTATAGGATCAAAAACAATAAATACAATAAGCATAAAATTAAACTCTGCAGCTGCATGGATCATTCCTCTGCCCTAACACAACTTTTCTTTGTTGATGAAATATAACAGACTTCTGTACTCCAAATTCTCTCTCTCTCTCTCAATATTTTATTTAGCCTTTTAAGCAACAGTTCCAAAAGATTTCCCCTACCAGGCACAAATAAGCATTCATAATGGCAAAGAAGTGTGAATAGTCATTGAAATATATAAATATATATATATATATATATATATATTTTATTTTTTTTTACATTTTTTTGTATTCATAATAATAATAAAAACTTAGCACTAATGTTGCATGAGCTTGACATTTCCTAATGTTAAAAAAGAAGTGTGTGATTTTAGCATGCAAGGCTTCAGTTTAGTTCTCTTGCTCCCCCTTCCTAACAAATAGTGACATAACAAGACAGCTAGCTCACTGCTATTATTGACAGATTTTGTTACAAGGGAGAGGAAGTGCTTACTGCTGACGTAGCCTGTCAGATTTTAGGCCAAGGAGAAACTGTTAGTCTGCAGAAGATTCCACTATTTCTCCTCCACTGAAACCTTTCACACTTCTGTGTGAAGAAAGGAATAGATCTATCATCTTTCCAGCTGCAAGGGATACCACTTCTGCAGAAGTAAAGGGTAAATAAATGTGGTGTTGTTTTTGTTTCTTTTGACTTGGTAAAATGCTGACTGGGGTAGACAGAATAATTGCTGAATTTGTGATTATAATTGCCAGCACCCAAGATGGCAATTTCTCTATTACACAGTATCTAGTTGCTTTAGATACTGTATAATAATCACTAATAGAATAATCTGTAAGTAGGGAAACATTCTCTTTATAGAATATTACTTACATTTTAACTGATTGCTTTTATTTTTTTTCTTTTCTTTAGTATTGTAGGTGAAATAACCTTAGTGAACTAAACTTGTTTTGTTAGGTGAGAAGAAACATTAATATATTTAAAAGGAACAGTCCAGCAAGAATTAAAAAAAAAAAATACAGTCTGTTATTTATGCTTAATAAGAAATGTTTCCCATATGCTTTATAATCAATATTTTTATTAAAAGTTAAAATGCTAACCTGTAAAGAAGCGCTGTACAGCACTTCCGTGTAGCATTCCACAGCTTCCAACAAAGCCGGCGACTCTACGGTGTCCTGTATAGGACATACCTCCTACGAGGAGGGCATTTCCCATTTGCCATGCTACTACTGAAGCCTTGCAGCGGCACTTCCTAGAACCCACAGGGAGAGCGTGCACATCAATGCGCACTCTCTGTAGGTATGATGTGCACACACGCCCTGTGGGTTCCAGAAAGTGCCACTGCAAGGCTTCAGTAGGAGCGTGGCAAGTGAGGAATGCACTCCTCAAAGGAGGCATGTCCTATATAGGACACCATAGAGTCGCCGGCGTTGTTGGAAGCTGTGGAATGCTACACGGAAGTGCTGTATAGCACTTCTTTACAGGGTAGCATTTTAACTTTTAATAAATATATTGATTATAAAGCATATGGGAAACATTTCTTATTAAGCATAAATAGCAGGCTGTAATTTTTTTAAAATTCTGGCTGGACTGTTCCTTTAAATGTTTGGCATCTTCTGTATTTGTGTTTTAAAGTGGTACTGACACAGCTGCCCTATATTATTTAAAAGGAACCGCTAACAGCACTACTCCTACCTCCGCTCCTGCATTGCTATTTCCCAAATTTGTTGGGAAATTTATTTGAAAATGTTTTTTTTTTTTTTTAAAAATGAAGATGAAAAGGGTCATGATTCAGGTAAGCATCAGCAAAGCACTTTGGGCCTAATTTAAAGGGGAACTATAGTCAGATTACATCTTTACGTATGTAGTACTACACCTTAGTGAGAAGCGTTTATCCCCAGTAGATGTGTAATAAATCATCCTGCTTCAGATGAAACAACACTGGAAAACTTCTGCACCAGGAAATGTGTGGGTGATGTGCACCAGCCAGTTTTCCATAAAAGGTACCCTCCCCCAGACATTTTTGCCTAAAGTGTAATGTAACGCCTGCACGCAAGTTAATCTCCTGCATACCATGGAATGTAAACAAAGCATGGCTAATGAGGTCAAAATTTCAGCACACTGCTTAACCAATAGCAGTCAGGCAGCTTTTTCTTCTCATGTTTAGCAGTTATTTCACACATATTTCCTGGTATGGGAGTTTATCAGTGCTCTGTAAGCAATCATCCAGCTTGAGATGAAACATCTGCATATGTACTACTACTACTGCATATCTAAAGATGTAATCTTACTATAGTTCTCCTTTAACTCTCAGCATAGGCTGACTGCCTTTTAGAATGAGCTTGTTTGACCTTTCTGGCTCCATCCATTAATATGCAGCTTTCATTGTAGTGGATAATTAAAATCATCAAACCTAACTTGTTCTACGGGATGAGAAACTGGTAGATTTTGTATAATACAATCAGTGAATGTCTGCGGTAGAATCTGACAAATATGATGTGCAATGTTAGGAGCTGTAAATGCTGACATTATTGGAAAATGATCTCACAGGACTAAAGTTAGCAGAGATTTATTTGTTCTTTTGTTGAGCTTTTGGAGCTAAGGAATTGTGTGTGAATGATCATGATGACCACAGTTCGTGAACTTTAAGACCATTTAGCAGAGGGGTAACGCATGAGGTGCAACGGTCTCACTTCTACTGCTACCACACTTATTATTGTGCATATTTATATAGTGCCAACATCTTTCTCAAAGCTTTACAAAGATTAATCAATCAATTCAGTCCCTGTGGAATTTACAATATAGTTTCCCTATACAGTCTGACACAGAAACAGACATAGACTGGGGCAAGTTAGTCAGGCTTTAATCATCCCACACAAGTAAATGGAGAACATATAAACTCAATGCAGATCATGTGGAATCAAGAACAGGACCCAGCAGTGACAGTCTGCACACTGACAACTGCCTCACCTCACTTCTATCTGAAAGGAAAGCGGGAGGGAAGCAGATCTTATGCCGGGATCTGTATCCCCATAGTTACACCACACTGCTTTATTTATTTTATGTATTTTTCAGAGAAAATATGGATCAATCTATTGCTATCCAAGACACTTTAGAAAAAGAGGATAACTGCATTATTGTATCCTTTGGTGGTATATAATGTTCAGAATGCTAAATATTATAAATTTATTTATAATGTACTTGGTCTGAAGACAGAACTGACAGTTTAAAGTGCCTTCATTCTCTGAGATATTCTACGTTTTTTACAGTTAATAGAAAAGCATATGCTTGTTCTGGTTTATGTAGTACTATTCAACATTTTAACTCTTTCTTCCTTTGGTTCATAGGCCATACACAAAAAGATTTTTTAGATTCAACAAAAGATTGACTCCTATAGTGTGCACTACCATCTCCGCTATACTCCCTCTTTCCTTGACACCATACTTATTCAACTAAATAAAACTCCCAAGACACGAGAGATGGGTGTAATTAGGCCGCAGCTTTATTAACCAACTTTTTACAACTCACTTTTTAATCATGGAATAATATGATGTCTGCCCGCACCATTTAAACTCCAGAAACCATGGTTATCCCTTATACCACCATTCCTTCCTTTTCCGGATGGGGCTATTGTTAGCAGGGGAACCAATACACACACCCAACTTGGGCCTATGCCCCCCCCCCCTTTATGGGCACCATGCTCTCTTCATTTCACCCCTTGAGATATAATTATACGGCAGGCATCTTTCATTTTCCGCCACCAGCTGCGACAATTCCTGGCCTCTTTCCAGATTTCATCCTTCACCAATCATTATCCGCCTTTTCCCCAGGGAGGGAGGGTGGGATGCCCTGTTTTCGCTCCACTGACCCTTTCTCTTCCTGTTCCCTCCTATTAATACCCCTTCTACACTTCCTCTTATTCCTGCTCCGATTGGCTCACCATGTAGTCAATCACCCCCTCCCTCTATCCTTCTCCGGGGGTATCTTATCTTCCAAAAAAAAAAAAAAAGCGTAATAATCTCGCATTTGATTTAATAAAGGAGAATTACAGTAAAAAAATCATCCTTACCTGAAGTATCTAGCAGCAATATACTTGCAAGGGCGAAATTTATTAAATTCAGAAAAGCTTGTTTTCGCTTTTCCGAGTTTAATATTCGGGTGAACACCCGGAAGTTTCTCGCGGTAAGTATTGTTGTGATCGATACATGCCGTGAGAATTTTTTTCTATTGAATATATCCATTGAATGGGTAGCGATATTTCCATGGAAATATTCAATAGAAAAAGTTTCTCACGGCATGTATCCATCACAACAAATCTCACAATATTTACCGCAAGAAACTTCC
>WMED01008253.1:0-17054 GCA_019650415.1 Pipa parva | reverse complement strand
ATTTCATGATAGCACTATTTCAAATTATTCTAATTCGTTGACCAGCACTTGTATATGAGTATTGCCTGTGACTTCATAAAGAGAGTATGGACCTCTCGAAAGCTCATCTATTTACAATGAATTTTAGCCCAATAAAAAAGGTATCACCAAGTATTGCATTACTCATTGTTTTGCATCTGTGGACTAACACGACCACTCAATCATTATGGTGCTAAGCAAGTGTAGAAATAATCAGCAATATTCTGATATTTCCCCCATGAGTTATTTTCCCTAGATTTTTTTCCCCTAGATTTTTTCCCCCTTGGGCAGGTTGTACCCAGGTAATGACATCACAGAGCCTGTCTTCTGCTTTATAAATCCAAGCAGCGTGAAGTATATATTAGGGGAGAAACATAGGGCCAGCTAACAATATTTGCTGCTGTAGTGGATGGGATCATACACTACAGACTCAATACACAGCTGCATCTCGTGTGTCAAGCAGTGTATGAATAAAAATTGATGATAAGACCCTAAAGAGAGTCAGTCATAATGGAAAACTATTAATAGGTTACAGGTTTGCTTGTAATATTTTTGATGAGTGGATAGACTCATCTGGCACAGTTTCTACAGGTATGTGGATCTGGCGACCCTATAGGGTCCTAACCTATGTTGGGAGATTCTAGTGGTTCAACCAGTGCCAATGTGGGCTGCTGGATTACCCACACATGATTCATAACCTAAAATATTTACAAAGTTTTATCTTAAAAAGTAACAAGAAGTGCTTGTCAGTTTGGTTTTAAAAGTAACAATAATATATTCTGTAATGCCTGCTGCTTCTCCAACAAGGTTTTTTAAAATATTTACCCAATAAATTCTGTAGTGGTTTGTTCGCTAGGGGTTTTATAATGATGATTATTACACAAAATTAAAAAGCACTTAATCCTTGTTCAGATACCACCAGCTATGCAAATGCAAAAAATACTATTGCCTTAGAGATTTAAATACAATCAAGATCTCAAGATTTGGGAGGAATTTTAAAAAATTGCTATTAAGGTGCATGGCCATGAAAAGTCTCAGCAGTATAAAATACTTTTCTGAAGGCATTATATAAATTATATAAATAAAGCATAGTATAATTGGCTACTGCAGAAAATTAGCTTCCTTAGATTTGATAAGGTGTCAGAAATGTTGTTCAGAAATGCATTCCATAGATCTACTGTGTTGACTGGAACTAGATGCCTAATCTAAAAGTACAAATAGTTATTTCCAATTTATCTTACAAATGTTTATATAGATTTAGATGCTGGTGATCTGGCAGTGTATTGCATTATACTGATTTTTTTTTTTTTTGTCCCGTTTGTATGGATTGTAATGCTAAAAACTGAAACATCACACAAAGACTAGACTGTGTTAACTTAAAAATAATAGGTCTATTGACTAATTCAAGTTTCTTTATATTCTTATGATTCAACTATGTAATGCTTTAGGTTATCCAATAACTTCACTGCTTAATTGACTGCAGCAATAGATTCTTGTTGTTTGTTGCAAAACTGAATTTCAAGAGCAAGTGCTGTTCAAGTTTCTTTCTTGGTATCCTTGTTGGTAGATTCCATTAATTTTCCACTTGTAGTTTCTGCCCGTGTTGCATTTCTGCTCCAGTCCCATGTATGTCTATAGTTTCCTTCATGTTATCCAGTGTTCCTGTGAGGTTAACAGTGACAATGCTGCTTTCATGGTGAGGTACAAAGATTGAGTGAAAACTAATTTGGCTCTTTCAGCACCAACGTTGCACTACCATTATTTAGATTGTAATAATACCAAATATTCTGCCTTATGTATGTATTTTTATGCTTAAAGTGTAAATAGCCTGGTCTGTGAAGGAGACAGTGTTAAAGTTTACTTAATCTAGTCAGGTAGTGACTTCACTGGAAAAGAAAGATTAGGCTAAGGTATTTTATCTGTATCTTTGCACCCTTCTAGCTGAATGAGTCCCGAGTATACTAGTTAAAATCATATTGGTATATTATTTTGAAGCTAAACCCTAATGTGGTTTAGTTTTGTTTCAGTCTGGGAATGTTTAGTAACATTTCTATATAGATAATTTGTAAGTTGCCTGCCTTTGTTACACTCTTTATTTTGTTCTCTTCCTACATTTTAGACTTGATGCTGGATGGCCTGTACATCCACCCAATCAGGGAGATAGACAACGAAAGCATGAAGAGCTTACGGATGAAGAAAAGGAAATCATCAACAGAGTCATTGCAAGGGCAGCAAAAATGGAAGAGATGGAGCAAGAACGCATTGGGTGAGATACATATTGTATTATATTATTATTATTCCATTTTATTTATAAAGTAAGGCATTGTATCATATGTTGGGAAATAAAAACAAACCGCTTTAGGCCTGTGCTGGACCTGTGATTTCCTTTCCTCCACATAGATGCCTCTAGTAGTCCATAGCATGGATTTTAAGCCACACAGGTTTAACAAGGCCATACTTGTAATGAGTGCATGATCATATCTGCATATTATTATGTATCTGTACTCTATGGCTTATCATTCTTATATTTTATGCAGATTTCAGGAACGTGTAATATGTACAAAAGGTAGAGACATGACTTTATTTAAGGGGGAATGTCGAGCAGTATTTTTATACACATCAGACTTTTCTATTAGTATGTCGGTTGAAGCTTAACTTTTTCTGGCCCTCAATGAGCAGATGAAAAGCTTGTGTTTTGCCATATTAACAAGGGTATATGCATTACAAATATACTCACAATAACAATGAGTTCCTGCCTTGTAGAGCTTACAGTTTAATGCTGGAGTGTGAGACATGCATAGAAATTATCAAGCCCACAAGAAACAGACACAGTTGAACAGAAATATATAGTCAGAAATGGTTATCTGACTGTCTAAATTTATGTACTAGCACATCAGAGCTGTGGTTGTCCATTAAGTCAAAAAGACAGAAGCAAGGGACCGTTACCTTTAAGTACAATAATAAAAATATTATAACAATTGCTAGCAGGTGCAGCACAACTTTATAATTCTACAAACCAATCACTTTTGTACTTGGCCTAAGACATTTGGGACATCTCTGATGTTCTGTTATACTTGCTCACCATTTATACAGATTCATAAGCAACAAAGAAAGGAAATGCTGACCTAAATAAGGTTAGTAGATGCCAAAGGCAGTAATTGTTCTGTTCTTAAAGGATGTATGGAAAATAGCATAAAATAAAATAGAAATGTGAGATGCTGAGGATTAAATCTAACACTGAGAATCTATTTGGCTATAAAGTAATCTGGAAAGTGTTCCTTTGAATATGAACCAAGTTGGCATATTAAGGTCCATTTGCAGATTACTAGTGACACAAGATCCAATATATTGGGATATTTATCAAGATTTTTGCTGACTTTGAAAGTATCGAAAACAGATTTTCAATGGAAAAATATGCATAAAAATTTGATTTTTCTACATGGTTAAAACAGCATTCGTGTTTAGGCGATACCAATAAAGTAAACACTGCTTTTCCTGCATTAGGCAGTCAAAAACCCTTTTCAACTCTGATAAATTTCCCCAATTGTCTCTGCTAGAAGTTAGGCATGCTCGCTGTACAAAATGCAGCAAGCTTTATAGAATAACAAAGCTGGAGCAGCAACTGGAACTATAAATTTGTTTTACTATGTCAAATACCCATTGAATTCACCTCTGATATTATACTGAAATTGTCTAAAATTGCCTTCTTTTCTCATTTAATTGGGGTTTCTCGTATTTGCTTTGCCATCTTAATCAAAGTTTGGTAGCTAGATAGCCGCAATAAACTCAATGACCGAGCTTTCATTTCACTCTGTGCTTGGGTAATGTAATTCTTGCTTCACTCAGTGATCATTTTTTTTTAGAGTTGATTAAGGTAATGATATGTAATAAAATGATGATATATAAGAGAGGGCAAGAAAATAAATGAGTGAACTTGGGCTCACAATGCAAAATGAAAAAAATGTATTTTTGCAGAGAATATAAAGTGGTATATCACTACCTAATATAAAAAATCCTGGCTTAGTCACTCAGAAAAAGAAGGGCCATTGTATTCCTCTTCTTACAGATCTCTTAAGCCCATCTCATACTAGGGGTGTACATGCCATATTGGCAAGGGTGGGTAGGAAACACTCTGAACTTCCAACTGTCAGAAACAGATCATTTCCTGTAAAATTAATGTGGTGTGGCCTAATGCAGATTTTGCTGTAGGGGACCATATTGATTTATATAAGACTATTCTCTGTATTTTGTCACAATGCAGCTTTTTATTTATTTATTTTTTTGGGTTGATTGCTGCTTATTTTAGGCAACCTCCCCCCCCAAACTCAGCCATACTTTACCCCCTGAACTCGCCCTAAGACATCCAAGATAGAGGAAATGCAGAAGTATTGGACCTGATAACTGCAGGTTTACCACTCAGAAATTCAAAGATGTTTACCTATTTACAGTTGGGCTCTTCATTTCTTTATGTTTAATGTACATTTACACACAATTTAGGATAACCAGAAAATATTTTGTATCCAATGTGCTAGGTCACCTTGGCATTTACAAAAGCAGGGTGTGATTGTATGTACATGGAGCTACAAATAATATCAGCAGGTCTGTGGTATGCACTTTACATTGAGGGAAACCCATTTTTGTAGGGTCTGAGTCATCTTGTTGACCTCTCTGCACTGATGTTCCTAGTAGACATTCTATAAGCTTACTATGGCCCCAAGGCACAAGGAAAACAAGTAGTGTTTTTTGCATACATGAGTGCTTATTACATTATTGTTATTATACAGTACTGTACAGTAATTTGAGTGCCAACATTGCCAGGCCAGTTGACTTACTGCACTGCAGGGAAACAAATGTACTGTATCTTGCAGACCAAACTGGACAGAAAGGGAGATCTTAAAATGACTTTTATTAAAAAGCACAGAGCCACTGACAGCACATTTCTCTAGGCAGTGAAATTGTTCCACCATACCTTAATGCTCTGTCATCTTTATCACAGTGTTATGGCTATTGTCGATTGTGCTAAATACAAATGCAGATTTGAAACTTTTCATTGGGACTGTGCCACTAGAATTGTGCACAATCTTATACCTTATCTCTCATCAAAATAGACATTCAATTATTTCAATTATTCCAAAGTAATGCAATGCTGGGAAAAAATAAGATGTAAAATTAGCTTCAGGCACATTATAATAGCCAGTTAAGGTGCGTACAGGATTTGGATTCCTAGGTATTTTCGAAAAAGCCATTAATAATCCTTGATTATTATATAGTATTGCAAGGGTAGGTCATCAGAGGTTAAACTGATTTCTCTTCTCTGTAAGAGTTATGACCTAAAAGTATTGTTTTAAAAGTTGCCAAGAAACAGGATAGCGCTATCGTTTTGTTGAAAATAATTCCTTCACAAGACTATAGTTAGCTTGTCAGAAATTTGCAGGCTGACCGCTGATAAAATATTAGTTATTCTAGGATTTATTCTACCTTATGGTTTGGATTTGTTTGGTTATACACATGTACAAAAGGACTATATTTCTAATTTGATCAGAGCGCATAACTTCCACCCTGAGTCTAATGTTTACACTTCTCATTGTTTGGTAGTGTGATGCATTGTCATTTGTTAATATGAACATCTGCTGATGTGGTTTCAAAAGGCATCTCAGTCACATTCCTGATTCATGATGTGCAACCAAATGCAATTTTGCTGCAGTTTTCATGAGATAAATAGAATGTAGTTTTAAAAGAAAGCATAAGTTGAAGCAACTAAATACATTAAAAATTCAATTGTCAACTGATACCTTTGTGACTACAAATGGATGAATGGGAAACCTCCAAACAGATCACCAAATGTGTGAGTGCAATGCACTGAACTGTGCATGGGAGTAGTGACACCTACTTGTTTAATACAACTGAATCACAGTAAACATGACATTGAGTATTGCAAAAGATTTGTATTTATTGCTTCCCTAGTAATTCATAAACACTGCCATTCTGAAGCTGTGCTTGAGTAATATGTTTCATACAAACGGATACTGTAAAGAATACATTACTGATGGCAAATTAAAGCTTGATATCACGCAGACTGGTAATTTAAATCTGCCCTTTTGTTTTTATGAAGGAGAGTATATGTAGTTAAAATGGGAAGTTCACATCACCTTAAAAGTTCTGTTCAACTTACTCTAAGCAAAAAGGTACAAAGTTGCACTTGGGGTAATTTTCCAAGTTTTTAGAGCAGGTGTTTATGAGGGTAAAAATCTTTAATAAGTTCTAATATAATTTAATTTTGTGTAAAACTTGTTTTGTGTGTGTTGTGGTTTTATGGGTGACATGTGTTTTAGCCTAAACATTATTAATTCAACAATGGTCTATGAAGAGAGACAGCATGGAATCAAGCAAAGTTTGCATTTCCTTTCTCCATGGAAGATGCATAGAGCAAGTGATTTATGTCTGACACCTATAAAATAAAGTACCTCTCTTGAAGGGATAGGTTCAATTTATAGAAAATGTAGTTGTTTTGGTTACAATACAGTTGAATTGATGAATACTGTGTCGTGGAAATACGACTACCTCTTTGTCTGTCGGGGTCCAAATCTGAACGGAATCTGTACTTAAAGAATTTATCAAGCGCTTGGAGAAATTTCACTCTTAAAGCAAAAACACGCACTCAGAGGCTGTTACCGTTGTAAAAGCATTTCTGCCTTTAATGATTGATTCACGTTATTTTATAACAAAGTTTGCTAATCTGCAAAATAGCTGATCATACGAAAACAAGACTAGATGCTGATTGGCTAAGCAGATTAAACATACATGTGACACTGCGGTAAGTTGTTTTCCATGTCTTTCCAAGGCTATAGGAAAACATCTTCTAGACATACGATAAGACCACCGTCTCCACAGAAGGACATTTTCCACAAAATTGCAGAACTAGCTGTTTAAGATCCATGCGGATGCAAAAACACTTACTTTAAAAGCACTTAAATGTCAAGGTTATATAGTTTGAGTAATACTTGCTGAACTCAGGGTAAATCTTAAAGCTATAGTTCATTCAGAGTCTAAAAGTCCATGTTAAAAGAATATGAGTCCATATGGATATTTAGGCCAAATGCCAGTCCATAAGTATGTCCTTTGAGCAAAATATATAAAGTCCAAAAACATGTCCATCACAACTGTATTTCAGTTTCCAGTAATAAGAGTTCAACTAAAAAAGACATATGCTATCCTTATGCATTATTAATATGGGCATTACTAAACGAATTCATTGCTAGCACACAATATGGTAAGCAGATTGGTGACCTCACTTTATAAAATACATAAATATATAATTTCTGGAGCAAATCAATTCTCTCCCAAGTGTAGTGTTTGGTTCCAATCTTGCTATATCTTGGAAACAGGAATAGAAGCAGGTTAGGATATAAATTGGTCTCTGAGAGAATTGCGCATTTTACATATTCCACTACCAAAGCATATTTCTGCTTGTCATCTGTAAAATCTGTTTGTCTCTATGAGGTCATTCCTAAATTTTAGGACTACACTCCTATATATAGATTCCTGAATCTTGTACATTGGTGTACATACAGTGTTATGGCCCCCTGAACAATCTACTTTGCTACATCAGAATTTTGCAGGAAAATAACTATTTCCTGAAGTTGGAGGAGTGGCTGGCAGCTCTGGGTCCTTCTGTCTCATGGGCCTTGAAGCAGCTTCCACCCCTGTCTGTATTGAATATATGCTTTTATTATGTACATATAGAGGGAAACAATATAACTGCCACTATAGGGAATTTGAGGTGGATTATTCTTTCTTCATCTTGTTGTACTCTATCCAAGCTAAGTTAGGATTGGCAATGGTGTAAATGGTACAGTTATTAAAAAGGAATGACCGTTATTATTGTTATTATTTTTTAATGCGGGTATTTTTTTCTTTTGCCTGGGGAATTCCTGCCTGTTTTTTTTTAGATTTCAGTTTAAGCAGAAATACTGTTTCTGTAGATATATAGTTAGAAATTGCATAAATCAACTTTTTTTTAGCAAAGATTTTGCTTTAATCTGTTTGCAACTCTTATTTTTTTAATAATTCAGTTTAAAGAAAACCCATATCATCACACATTATTTGATTGGATGGGAATATCATATGAGGCATATGAATGCTGGTTTTCACATATATTCTGTTAGAAGTCAATGACCAGGGCAACAGCTTTCTCAGCAGAGGGTGGAGCTGAATTGGTACAAAGGCTGCCATGTACTTGTAAAGTTCCTAAATCAAGGGAAAAACCCGAAGGAAAATGAAATCCTCTCGTGGAATTTCCTTTATCATTTGGAACATTTTTTTTCATAAAACCACTTCTTAGGAGGCAGGAAAATTAACTTTTTTGGTTTGTTCTGAGAATTCTGAATCATGTATTTACTTTAACTAGAGCATTTTATCTGTATCTGGTTTCGTAAGTACTTTTGGGTGTATTTTTCCTTTTTAAAATGTTTAATAATTGTGACATTTTGTCCAAAGAGAAACTGGCTGGCTGCTTTTGACTTTGAGATAAAATAGATGTTTTTTGTTTATATAAAGTAAATCTTTCTTTGCAAATCATGTGAAAACAGCTGTTGTGTAATTTTTTAATGATTATTATTAATAATCAGTATTGGTTATATTTTATTAATCTAGGTGGAATTTAATTTATAGTTTATGAATTGCGTTTTAAATGGGAATAGTGATGAGCCTGATTAATGATCAAATTCAATAGTTTAACAAATGAATTCTTTGACAGATGTTGGAACTACTTTATATGTATGTTGAGGTGCAGACAATCCTTCCTCATATTCTGTTGTGCTTTCTCACAAGTGTTCACTGTGCACCATGCCTCACTGTCCATAGTAATGCCATGTTACAGGGTTATGGGCATAAAATAGTTAAGCAATTCTTAAGGCATTTTAAATCTATTATCTATTCCTGGCCTGCAGTTTCTGAGCAGCATTAATATTTAAAGAAAAAAATCTGACATCCTTCTCTTTTTTTCTTTTTCTCTTGTCTTATGGTGCCATCTAACATGGGCTTAATGAAAACCTCATTTCTATTCCATATACCTATTAGACAGTACTCAGAATAGTACTGGGATCCTGAACATAAAGAATGTGCATACATTTAAGTACATGGAGGTTATTAGTAACCAAACTGGGCTGAAAAGATATATTTGAATCTTCACATAGATAATTGTAACTTATGACATACATTTTGTAGGAGAAGTTGCATTGTATGTATTCTTTCTAATACAGAGAATGATAATACATCTTCTTTGATTAAATTACAGGTTACCAATATAACTGACTTTTCTATTGCCTCATGCGACTGCCAGCTGTAGGAATATCTTGGTCCCTCAGAGTTACACCAATAGCTTAAATCACATAATATGAGAGGCATTCTCAAAGTTGAGAGTATTTATCAATTTTGGCCAAATTGTCTGCTTCTGATGTTATGTTTGGGCTGTGATGATGGTTTGCCTAGTTCTGATGATGTTATGTCTCATGATGTTTGAATCTGATAGAGAACAATGTCCTTAAAACTGGTGCCATAATGGGAAGCACCAACACAAGATATTCTTAGATTCCTAGTTTGAGCTGTAAAATAGTAGCAAATAGATAATCAAACCTCTTTGAGTCTTGTATAGTCCAGCTTGGATTCTGGCCTTTATTCTTTATATAGAGAAGAAGAGATTTCTTATTGTATATTTTGGTGAAACTACAATTTTTTTTCGTTAGTTTTAAACCTTGCTTGCACCATACAACTTCCATATATTATTTATCTCGTCATCCCAAGATGCCACTATTTTACCATCCAATTACCTTAGTTATTTTCAATTCTCTAATTTTTACTGATATTCAAAATCTCTGTTCTTCCTGTCCTGGACATCTTGTGGCAACCTTTATAAATAGCAACACTTTATTTGCTTTGAAGGTAATTTCTACGAATCTGATTACATGATTATGATTACATTTGGATAATATAATTAGATGAAGTGAATTCTAAAACAATCTTTAAAGTGGAACTAAAGCCTAAAAATGATTTCCGCTAGAAGCCTTATGGACATAAGAACCTTATGCAAAAAACTGCAGAACACATCCAAGTCTCCAATAGCCCTATGGCACAAAGGATAAAGGTCTGTGAAGTTGTCAGCTGAGCGGCTCCATGTTTGGCTGTACTGTAGTCACTGCACATGCTTAGTGTGCTTTGTCTCTTGTAGGTGTGCCCTAGTTAGGGACTAACGCAAAATAACCTGACTATAAACACATGATAAACCTATCGATGAAATCTGACATTGAAGTCAAATTAGTCAAGAATAAAGAAATACTGAATTCTCTTCAAATCAAACAGAATAAACTATTCCTGCATATAAAGGTTGACTCCCATTTACTTAAAAGCAAGCACTTTTGGAATGATGAGTACAACAGGGTTTATTATCAAAACAATTTGATTCGTACGCAGCAGATTCTCTGCACAGCTGAACTAATTTATTATCGGCTAGGTTGCAGTATGGATATTTTAGAGATTTTGTCATTAAAGGGATGAAATTACCTAAACATCCCTTTTAGTTGCATGGTATTCAGTTTATTTGCATACCACATGCATAACACTATTACCTTTTAAAAGGTGGTAGACTTATGAAATGCACCTTATCCTTGGCTGCATAGCTTCCAGTATAATCTTGCACTTTTTTTTTTTTTTTTAAGTGGAATACTGGCTTTACGCATATTAAATGAAATAAGAAGGAATCCTAAACTGCAGATCGACTTAACCTAAAAGATCTAAATAACTGTTTAATTTTACCACTTTGAAAGAAAATTCCTAAGAAATAAGCTAACCATATCATCCCTTTAACTAGGTGTGGCTCAGTGTTGAATTAGGGCTATGTAGCTGTATTTTCATTACCATATCATCCCTTTAACTAGGTGTGGCTCAGTATTGATTTAGGGCTATGTAGCTGTATTTTCATTGCCCTGCAGGATGCATTTGTAAATTGTATCTTGTTAAAGTAATGATCTGATCTACACATTAAAAAGGCTTATTCATGAAAGTGTGAATTCCCAGGTGTAGTAAATTCATATGTTGCTATGTTTGTTGAATTTGGAGCAATACACCTTGCTGAATTTTCTACTTTGACACAACCCAACATTTTGTGAATAGTAAAAAGTCGCATGCATACGCAAAATAATGCAAGTTTGTGACTGTCTTAAAATGACAAATTGGATGCGAATTCTCCTCATCATAGAGTTTGCTGAATACACAAAGTTGTGGAAGTGAATAGACACAAATTCATACATTTACATGATAGCTTGCACTTTCCTACCTAAGTGTGGAGATGGAGCTGCAGGTAACTATTTTATGAAGATAAATTACAAATTATCTATATAGCCTGTATGTTTTATAGATTTTTCACTAATAAAAGGATGAACTGGTAAAACCATGCCTTTGAAATTAATATGTATTAAATACACATATTGCAAGGATGATTTGACATTAGCTCATTGTATAGCTGGACTGAAAACCGTTTCAGTCTATAGTGTAGTTTGAAAGCACCCCAGTTTTTCCCCAGTCCCTTTTGAAGTACATATATATGTAGTGTACACTGCTTAAAGTGTATAATATCGTCAATCTACAGATCTTTGTTAAAATTCCCTTTTTGTTCTCTTGGCATGGTATGATTTGCTATCTTTGAGCACCATCTAGTTGCCAAGTTGTTTAAATTGTAAAATCCAAATAATTCTGATTGTATAAAATATATTGGTACAGCCCCAAGGTCGGGAGTAATTATCACAGAGAATATATATGGGAAGTATTTCAGGAAGTGTTGATGGTCCATGGGTAATCGGCAACCTAGTAAGATGTCACCATGTGAGGAATTGGTGAGATGCACCCGGAGAGGTGCTGGGCGTTGGGGGCTTTATCTGATTAACTCTATTTGAGAAATACCCTTGTGGATTGTGACAAACACCCTGAGGGTAGACTGGATGTATACAAATTGGATTTCTAAATATTTAGATGTAACTTTCCTGAAGTGGATTACAAATCGTTTTGGATATATTGTGACCTGTTTGCGTGCTAAAAGGAAAAGTAAAGTTTCAATTTCTGCAATTCCCTGTCCCCTGAACTTTCATTTAGGAAATACCAGGGAGTCATCTATATAACGCTGGATCAAGGTAAAAAGGGGCACATTCCTACTCCTCCATAACATCAGAGGGAATTAATTTCATTTTTAATTTCATTTCTTTCACTGTAGTGGTCCCAAGGGTTGTTAGAGCTCCACTCTGGCCCGTGACAGGACACTAACATCACACCCTGGGTTGGACTCTACATGTAGCACCACTGATGAAGGACAGAGGCAAATATAGAGAATAAAGGTGGCAACCTTACAGGCATCAGTATTCACTTGCTGTTGGGCTGTAGCACTTATGAGCTGTTGTAATGAGCCCTATATATAAAGCACATCATTTTTAGCCTAGGTTTTTCTGAGGCTTTAGTTCCCCTTTATTAAGCACCTACCCAAAATAAACCTTTTATTCTAATTTATTTAGATTTATTAAGTTTTCTAGCTACTACCTCTTGAGTTTCCTGGCTTGATCAATGGCCCAAGCATGCTTACTAGAGACATTGCTGTAACTGTTACATGTATCTCTTTGAAATACATAAATATATATTTTTCTAGGCAACAAGCATAGCATTTGTTGGCAAAGTGAAAAGTTTGTATTTCTAACATTTATACCACAGAGCAAGCTTCAAACAAATAATATAATAAAGAAAGTATTGGATAAATTAGAAATATTCAAAATAGTTTTGGACTTCAACCCCCTTTAATATATTGTGTATTGTGGGGAATCAATCAAATACTGGTGCCATCTTTCGTGAACATTCAGCAAAAGGTGGTTTTCTTAAGTGTTTATTTTCAAAAATGAACACAGCCTTTCTTGGCAAAACAAAGCAAATTCAAACACAACTTTCAAAGAGTGCAAATTCTTGATCACTATACAGCAAAACAGTGGATAACTCTACAACTCCTTTTCCACAGGTCCCCTTTTCTCTAACAGGGATTCACAGCATTAGCCACAGAAACAACTTCCCAGTTTTCTAGCACCAACCACACTCAACTGGCTCTCCCAGTTGCCTTTTAAACTAGACTCTAGCCTGCAGCTGAAGTGATCTATAAAACCTGGACTGACCTCCAGTGATTAAGTTCTCATTATCGGGGCAAAATATCTCCCCTCAAACTCTACACTCTCGCAATATACACTGAAAATATCCAAAATACAGTATTATAGTGGTTCAGATAACAGCACCAACCTTTGTCATCACAAAGTTCCATGTTAATCTTTTTCATGTTTTGTGCTTAACATGAAGACAATTTTACTACTATTTAAATGGCCAGGTAGAGGTCAAAGTAGAATTTTACTGCACGTTTAAGCAGAAATTCAGCGAGCAGTTAGCTACACATATCACTTTATTGTTTCGACTTATGTAGGTCATGGTGCATGTGGAGTGATGAAGCATCCATGAATCTGGGATTTATAATTTTATCTCCAGAGTCTTGCCTTTGGAGTGACTTACTGTTTTGCTCACTATTTTTGAGTTTTTAATAATTAAAGATGTTGTATCTCACTTCTCTGTTTACAGTTTCATCTAACAGACATGTTCCATATGTCCATTTGGATGACCCTAGTCGTTTTTATTTTTAGTGCAGCTTTCCAGTACAGTAAAAAAACTCCCCTATGTGCTAGATTTTTTTTTGTAATGTATGGAGAATTCTTCTAAGGAACACTATGAATGTTTATTTAGAAAGAAATGAAGTATATTTTTTACATGGAAGTATCTATGAACAAAAAAGAAATGCCTTGATAGGGCGTGGACTCAGCAGCTGTTTACAATTATGCCATACATACATATATATGCATATATCTCGAGGCCCTTGCATTAACCGTGCATCTTATATATTGTCATTCCCACATCCGCCATGTTCCTAAATCTGAACCTCCCTGCATAATAAATAAGTAAGCAAACATGTAAGATGTTAAAATTAGACTGGATTTGGGAAGCTGGTTGCAGACTAAGTGGGGAAGGGGGAAAAAAATATACATTTTAGAAATGTAGGGGTCTGTAAGACTCCAAACACTTTGGGCATATATCAAGAAAGAGGGTCCATGGGGTCTCACCTTCCCCCTTGCCTGATTACCTGGAGGGGAGGGGGAAATTATGTTTACCTAAATGGGTGGTAGGTTAGGGGTCTAATATTTATCAAAATTTGCCTACAGGAATTGCCTAATTGACTTAAGTTATGCAGTTAATTTCAGGTGACTGATATATGCTCCTTCGAATGAAGGGAAATATGGATTTATTTTGAGTGTTGATTTGAAAGGCAAACAGAGTAATGTAGAGAAGAATTGTCCTATCCATGTATTTGTTGTGCATGTGGGGAAAGGGGAACCTAATTGACTGATTATATTTCAATATTTGGAATGCCTGTACATTATGATTTTATCAGCTGTTCACATTTACTACTAGATAACTGCAGCAATAGATGATGTTTAATTACTGTTAAGTATTAGGAGGGTAGAGTTGAAGGTAGTTGTAAGCAATCAAATGAAAAACATTATTTACAGTGTTGACAGATGATTTTTGTTATTAATGTGAGACCATTTCATAGAAATTGTTGATTGCAAATTAAAAGAATTACAAAAATCATTTAGTACTCAGATGCATGTTGTAGTTAAAATGATCCAGAACTTGGTTCTTGTGTGGATTTCAGAAGCTTTTATGTCATTGTCACGTATTCTGTCATTTTTGCTTAGCTGTGTTTTGTTTCTTTTAAAGTCGATTGGTTGACAGACTTGAAGACATGAGGAAAACTGTATCGGGTGATGGAGTGAATCGTTGCATCCTTTGCGGGGAGCAGTTAGGGTTGCCAGGATCTAAATGTGTAGTATGTGAAGACTGCAAAAAGGTAATGATAGAACAAGCAAACTGGAAAGTGAAATGTGCACATCTTCTGAATGTAGAATAACATGATGATAAATGTACTTTTATGTGTATGTCCTCCCAGAGTACTACTAATGGGAGCCAACCACCTTAATCTCGGAATTTATATTAGTGTTTACTATTGCGCACCTGATATAGTCAACAATGGTTCTAGAAAACATTGTATCCAGAATAAAAATAAACTGTAAACTTCCTATCTCACTGAAAAATTTGCTGGTTATTATTTGACATTGACAGCAATTTTGTAACCCTGTATTGAGTGTGAACTATGTACAAATCTGCTTTGTTGTAGTGCTTGGGAACCAATTTACAATAAGTCATGCTGTCGCCTTCTTCAAAAAAATCACACCCAGTACATTATAAACATTGTTTGCATATAAAGATTTTACAGTTATTTTTAGCTTTGCAATGAAAGCTTACTATAAAGTAACTACATTCACAATACTGTTCAGCTTCTCCAGTTTCTTCTAGCAGAAGTTAATCTGTATTCACAGGTCTATAAATATCTTTTTAAGATCACATATTAATAGCCATCCTTAAAAGAGAACTATAGCTAACCAACATATGGAATTGATCAAGACCAGTAGAGTTTAGCACCAATGTTAGCCATAGATGTAAGAAAAGACAAGAAAGTATAGGTGATACCTTTTATGCCTAATGAAGAGACCTAAGTAGTCTCGAAAGCTTGCATTTACCATCTATTCAGTTAGCCAATGAAAGGTATCACCTATACTCTCTTGTCTATGATCAAGTCCACTAGCAATACACAAAGTATTGCTGCATAATCAGCTTCTTTGCCATGTTCCTATGCTCACGCTTGTTGCCTAAAATCTCCCTGATGCCGCTTTGTGTATGTGATGTAGGCCATCAAAATTAACCTCCCCTTTCCTCATGTCGGTGAAACGGCCACTGAAGCGCATGCACAGATCTCTGCGCAGGCACTTCAGTGGCCATTTTGGGATGCAAAACAATAAATTTCATATTGTGATAAACATGCAGTAATCCCGATGCCATTTCTCTCATATGGTAAGTGCACTTTTTAAAATTTTGTAGATTCATGGCAGTTATAACATGAAAAGGAATGATGATGTGAGATGCTTGTTTAATAGTCAGATTGTACAGTTTGTATCAGGGTGAGCAAATTTTGGCATGCCAGCTGCTTCAGAAGTGTACGGTAAGGCTGTTTTCATCCATTCACCATCTCGGGTGGCATGAAAGGATGTTCTGTAGCAGATGGCATCTCTAAAATTTGAATGCCTAGAAATACTTAAAATATCATAGTTTGTTTTATTCACAGAACGTATGCACAAAATGTGGCGTGGAGATCAACAGCCATCCTCATTCCATCTGGCTGTGCAAAATATGCAGTGAACAACGGGAGGTTTGTATTTCTATAAGCAATGGGAATAGGAAAGAAGGGGCTTTACTTATAAATGGCAATTTTTTTTAAAGAAAATGTCTTTTGGAGATTATTACGTTTTCTTTCTAAGAGATTGATTGAATGTTATAACTATTCCCTGTCATTCTTATTTGTGTGTGTGTGTGAGTGGGTGGGGGAGAGTACTTTTGTGCTTGAATAATATAATTTTCTGACTTAGAAGAAATGATATTTGAGAGTTTGAGAAATATCTAATAATAAATAAATACCTACAGAAAACTGAATGTTTCTTTTAGTACCCGTTTAAGATTTTAGAGGATCACACATGGCAGACTAGTGGTCAGACCCCTACTGTCTTTACTGACTAACATAGCTGTAAAATAACAACACTTACAACTGCATTGGTAGAAAATTGGCCACAGCTTTATTGGGAATTTCAAACCAAAAATTAAATTTCAGCACATATGTTTATAGCATCCTAATTGCCAAGCAACCAATGCGTATTCAACCATTATCAACCAGGAGTCTCGGACTATCTGTACAGGAAAAACCAAGCCATGAGCTACTGGAACCCTTCCACAGTAGTCACAACTCACCATACAAGTGCTGGTCAACGAATTAGAATAATTTGAAATAGTGCAATCATGAAATT
>WMED01008252.1:0-17055 GCA_019650415.1 Pipa parva | reverse complement strand
CACAGACAGACAGAGACACACACACAGACAGACAGAGACACACACACACACACACACACAGATGCATACACAGACAGACACACACACAGACAGACACACACAGAGGCACAGACACAGACAGACACACACACACACACACATAGACACACACACAGACAGACACACACACACCCCTCTCTCTACCTACCTTAGCGACCAGCACAGCACATGGGATCACTTCCTGCTTTGGGATGCTGCTGCTGCTGCCGTTTTTTTTTCCCTTTCGAACAAAACTTTATTGATTTTATTACACTGCCAGTCCAGCCCTGTCAGTGAGCGACGGCCGAAAAATGTGAGCGACGTCTCGAAAATTAGTGAGCGATCGCTCATTCGCTCAGTTTAGAGGGAACATTGCTTAACGCATGCATTTTTGTCATTGGACCCTTTAATTAAAGGGCCCCTAAGAAAAACTGTAATGACTGCAGGCTAGACAAATCCGTTTTCCTGCAACAATGGTAATATATCATGGTGAAAACTTATCATTACCATTATCACACTAAATGTGCTCCTTTATAGGTTATATAAGCATATCATTAGATTGGTGCTGATTACCATGTAATTAACCATTCATTCATATTCTACAGCCCACAATGAAGGTTGTAGAAAGCTTAAAGAGATAAAGTGGGATAATTACTAAATGTTGGTTTATGAGATGGGTATGTGTTCAGATGGTTTAGAATAATTATTCAGTACTGTTTCTTAGTCAAGATAACTAGCAACAAATAGACTTGCACAGTTATCAGTACATGATACTGAGGGAAGTATTTGTATTGATTAAACTATTCTTCTCTTATGTTTGTAACAGTATGTTAACAGGACTTGTATCATCTGACTATCCCCTCTCTGAAACATTTGTTGTATTGAGATACAAGCTAATTATATCTCATTGCAAGGCTAGGTTAGCACTTTCGTTTTTATGCTCAGCATATATATAGGCATAAAAACAAAAAAAGCCATGCTGTGTAAACCTATGGACTTACCTTGTTCCAGCCACATTAGTGTATGGCGCACATACACTGTGTACGGAACGCTGGCTGTCGCATTTTTGCCGGCGTATATACCCCGCACACAAACTGCGGCCAGATAGGAGGAGCCACGAACACCAAGGGAGCGTTCACACTGGAGTCAGATAAGTACACTAGAAATGTGTGTCTAGAAAATACGCCTTTGTATTTTCTAGACGCGCGTTTCTAAATATGCAAAAACGCCGTGTGTGAACCTACCCTAACACTAAAAAACTGAAATAAAAACCTGATTATGTGTTGGATGCGGCACAATAAATAATACCTTTCTTCAACTGGAATTATACTTGGGACATTCGATTTTTTTTTTTTGATGTTTAAAACCTGATTATTGTTAGGAAATCTAATCGCATATTACATCTTCAGAAGAAACTGCTAAAAATATGTATCTGACTGAAGATGTTTTTTGGCTTTGTGGCTTTAAATTGTTACAGAATGATGAAGAGGTTTGTTTTTTTTTTCTTCATTCTAAAAAGAGACCCTGTGCTGTCAAGTGATCATTCCCCAAGATAGCTCAGTACCACATTTCATATTCTAAATTTGTTTTCATTATCTGCACAGTTGGTTTATTTCACATTCTTCAAACTGGGCTATGACTCATAGGAGTTTACTGCAGATTAAAATCTGAATACATAAAAATATAATCCAGCCGGTTTTATCATGGACTCTGTCTTTTTTTTTTTTTCTTTTACCGCTATTGTGATGACACAAAGAAAAATATTGCAAAGAATATGTACAGCCAATGGGGAAAATCTTCTGGTTATTTTTCTTTAAATAAAAGGTACCTGTGCTTTCTGATAGCATGAAGTAGCATCATATTATATATTATAGCATCGACCTGAGCTTTGTTTCTCCTACTTACCCAGGTACCCATTTAAAGCCTATATCTTCATTGTCACAAGAGAAGCGTAACACTAACATATCTTCCTGTGTATGATCTATCATTACATAAAGGGGAATATTTAACCAGGTTTTCTAATGGACTATTTTTCTTCAGTTGTCACTTGTGTTGTCAGCATTGTTACTACGTTTAGATAAAATAATACAACTTTATCATGATCTAGGAGTGGCTCCAAGCATCTGTGTATAACAAAGTGTAAGACATGATGATGGAGCTTTTATACCAGAGATGCATCATTATTGTATAAAAATAATGTTCCTGTTTATTTAACCCTTATATGTGCTGCCATAGGGTACTGGAAATAGCATCCAAGACTGGTGTAGTAAACATGACTGAAAGGGGTAATAGAAAACCAAGCTCCATCAGTTGATTTGAAACATTTTTTCCAGTGCAAATTCCCATTTTCATACACTGTTTAATATGGAAAAATACCAGTTTGCTGAAGATACACATTAAGAGGTTAAAATGATGCAACTCTTCCAGTAAAGTCTTCTAGATAATAACATAATGGAATGATATCATTTGTATTATAAGCAATAGGACATCGTGCTGATTTATAGACACTGGTAATATCAAGTTATATCATATTTACTTATTTATTGGCTAGATATAATAATGTAACAAGACAATCAGTCATGCAACACAGAGGGCAGATACACAAGGCTTAATATGCTTTTTATGCAGAAAAAAACTCACTATTTTGGAGTGACCAGAGATGCCGTTCCTCAGGGGAATGGTTCTAAGGAGTTCCAGCAACCATGAAACTCTGAAACATTGGTTTTTTTCTCTTAAATATGGGGTTGTCTTCCCTTCCTAAACTCTGACATGATTTTTCTTGATGCATTGTTTGTTTGTACAGTGTAAGCGCTATTTATTGTAAAGCACTGTATGTAGCCAGCTTCTGCAATCATATTGAAGCAGATTGCATGAAATAACAGAAAAACCTTTGTGGAATCAGTATGCAGCCTAATAGAATGTCTACGAAGGCAGTGTAGTGCCTGGCACACTTTATGGGTTGAAAAGATCAAACAAAAGTTCAGCAAACAGTACGGCGCCCAAAATAAACAATGAGAATCAATGTATGATGATAATGATTAATAATTCAACCAATAGTCCAACAAAAGTCAGTATATGCGCTTCCACGTAGGGTATCTTTCCAAAACACCCTTCTAAAAAAAGAAACAAAGCAGATGATCCTCCTCCTATCGAACCGGATCTGTGGAAGCACTTCCACAGATCCGGTTCGATAGGAGGAGGATCATCTGCTTTGACACTTTATGGGTTATTCACTAAAGTCCGAATTGTTGCGTATAAATGTGAATTTGCCAGCTAAAGACAGTCGCAATAGACTGCTACTGTCACAGTCGCGACTTTATAATGAGAATATTGTCACAGTCACAACTTTTCTATGGAAATATTGCCACAGTCACAACTTTTAAAAATGATCGCGGTTGCAACTTTATAATGTTGAAATTGTCGCAGTCACGGATTTGTTATGGGAATCCGCTGTTTGAGAATTCGACAGTCAAATTCGCACCTTAGTGAATAACCCCCAACTTTTTTTAGCTGAAAAGTCTGCTCCATCTTTCCACATCAACATGAACTATTTATTACCCATATTTTAGTATCCCCAACCTCTGTGTGTTGCTTCTCTAAGGCAGCATTTTGAGTTCCTTAAATGTGACAGTGGAGAGATTGGAATACAGAAAAATGACTTAGTAATCAAATCAATAGATTAATATATACTATAACATCTGATCACTTCAAATCTATCTTGGTGACAACGGAATATCATCTTTAGCTTTAATTGACATTTAGTGATCTACCCCAAATCAGTATATAGCTAGGTACTGGAGCGTGAGCTACACCCCGCCCCCAAACATTACATTTGCCACAAGGAAGGATTTCTCTTATTTATTTATTTACCCTTTCTTTTTCAAAAGATATTATTGTATGATTGACTATTACTAACCTCAGTAGTATCACTGGGCCAGTGATATTAACTTCTGTTATTATTGTAACCAGCCTTATTTTCATTCCATAGAGAGACAGGCACACACTATGGCCAGTTTAGTTAGCAGTTGATTAACAGGTCAATAAGTATTTTCCTAAATTCTAGCAAATGATTATCCACATTATTCATGCAAAGAAATGCCTAAACAATTAGCAATTCCTGGATGGAATGGAGAAACCAGGTAAAAACAATTGTCTACCAACTAGATTTTAATTTAAAAAAAAGGTATTTTTTTTAGTCATCACTGAAATATGAATTTTATTGATGGTCCCTACGTGAGAACAAAAACATAGATGCTTAGATCATTCATCGTGTCTGTGAGAATTTTGCTTTGAATGACTCAACAACAGATATAATCCAATACTGACCAGGGAATAAGATTTAAGAGAAGGTAGTTCACTCAAACTCTTGTCTGGTTTATACTGAATAGTATTTTGTTTAATTTTACAAGCTCCTCAATGGCTCTTCCTTGGTCTTCCAATTTCTGAGATAATTCATCCGTTGCATATCTCACTTGTACTGTTGGAAAATAAATGTAAGAATCATGTATCAATAAACTAGTAACCCAAAGCAACCAATCATAGGTTTCCTTTTATCATATTAGTTCCATTTAACAAGATACTAGTAATCGTAACTACTGCCTAGTTGCTATAGGTTACTTGATTTCTAAAAAATGCCTTTTTTACCTATCTCAAAGGAGCACTGAACCTTCTGAATTAATAGCATAAAATACTGAGTTATATGCTCGATTCGTCCAAGGAGGAGGAAAGTGGGTGCGCTGGAATAGAAAATAGAAAACAAGGGGAATTGCCCCCCTAGTGTGATATTGTTTTATACTGATATACAGTGACTGTAGTGACACAGTGATTAATAGGTGACAATAGTACCATATAATCAAAGATGAACAGTGCTGTGAATGTGACTGTGTTGGTGATATCAAAAAATGATGATTAGTGCTTCTAATTAAAAGCAAGCTGTGTGGCACAGAATCTGTGAGAAATATACTCAGTGAGAGTATACTTGAAACTGGGTGGGACACCCTTTTGGATGTACACTCACCAGAGAGTGCTTAGTAAATAAGCACTGTATGTTGCACTTTTCTTCCTCCAGCAAATCACTCAACCTCCCAATTGGATGGCACGTTTCAAATGAAAAGAGGAACACCAGATATGGTCAAATAAGGTATAGTACAATCTTTAATGAAGAAAATATCTTTACTCACACATAAGTAAACTGTGTTGCGCTTCTAAAAACGTCCCAAAAGGTAGTGCGCAGGACTTTTCCTTGTAAAAGGATTTTGGACTTTTTTCCCAGGTCTTATTAATATTCATTTTTATTCTGCATTGTTGGGACTTTTTATTATAATTGTTTGTATATTTGACTTTTGTGGGCGCTATACTACTTTGCCAACTTTATGTTGACTAAATTCGGAGTTACCGGTATATGCTGTTTTATCCATGTTTATAACTAAAATATTACACACATTTTTAGAAAACCCCTTTAATAAGGCATTACTATAACACTCCTCATTTCACAGTTCATCTACAAGTTTGCTGAGAGACAAAAATCATGGGGGCTTACAGAGAGATATTGGCAGGGCAAACCAATGCACAAATATTAATTTCTGTATAATGACAAGCATTTTTCTAATTTTTATACAAGAAGCAACATCTTCTTATGTTATGAACTTCCTATAATACAATTATTAAATGCTTGCTTACTGAAGAACGGAGGACCTGCCAATTGGTAAGGACAGTGAGAAAAGAAAGTAAACCAAATAAAAAGGTGATGCCTGGAAGAAGGTAGGCTGTGAGAGAAATGATAAAGGGTGAGACAGATGGCATAGTAAGGGATCATGAGAGATTATAAACTGGATATGAAAGAAAGAAGAAAAAGAGGTAATAAGAGATTAAAATGGAACTAAAGCTTGATAAAGATCTAGGCTAAAAGCAATGTGTCCTCTGTACATTTTTTATTGTACCAGCTCAGATAGGCATTGGTCATTTTACAGCAGGGGTTGGCAACCGATGGCTCTCGAGCTAGATGTGGCTCTTTTGATGGCTGTATCTGGCTCTTTGACTGTAACGAGTAGTGCTCGCATGCAAGCACAGCTTGTTACAGTTTGCCTGCTAATTGCCGGCAAGTGCTGTAGAGACAAAGCTCTCTCAGCACTTCCGGGTTGCTAGCCAATCTGGAGCCGTTGACGTCACCGTGCTTCCGGGTTGCTAGCCAATCCAGAGCTGCTTATGTCACCCATGTAATGTCACATATGACACCAGCGGCTCTAGATTCAAAAGGGCTGAGTGGAGCCGCACGTTTATGGTTCTCTCAGCCAAAAAGGTTGCTGACCCCTGTTTTACAGTGACAATTTTCCTTTATCATTATAATCTAATGAGCCTTCTTGGGTTAGTTGCTCTTGCACATACTTAGTTTTTAACTTCAGTGACTGTGGCACTTTAGGTTGGCTATACATTAAGGTTACAACTGTTACATTACAAAGCAAATTATAATCTGGATTGGAAAGGATAAATCTCTATTTGTAGATTTCCATGTTAAGCAAAGACCAACCATAACCTGCCAGTGCTACAGGGCTGGTTTCTGTGAACTGCATTCCAAGCTAATATCCTTTCAACTTTGCATCATTGGAATTGTATACTTGTCAGCATTAAATCAATATGGTTATCAACACATTTTTTAAATAAAATACTATTAAATATACAGGCTGTATTGTCTCTTCAAGCCAGTTACTGAAAAAGTCCATCATGTGAGATTGAAAACAACCCTGAATTGTAACTGGTGGCAAGCTTAAGGTTTCTGTATGGATTTTCACTGAACAACTTACTTATAATTCATTTCAAGCTACAATTAAAGAGAACATATCTCAAGCAATATTTTCTTGTTTGAAAGAAAGTTTCCTGCTGTTTTGTAAGCTGGGATACTTTGTGCACCTTTTAATTCCCCTCACCTAATGAGTGGCACTTTCAGAGTAACTCCATCTTGCGGGAGTCAAATTCTGTACAAAATCTTGTACTGAGAACAAGAAATGACCTAGACAATATATTTTACAGCTACAGTTTAACTGGTATAGATTTGCCAAGCCCAGGACATGAATAGATATACTGCTATCTATAATTTTATTTTTTAGCTTCAAATTTAGCATCCCCTACTTCCATTTGTGTTGAAACTAGACCATTGATATAAATGGAAGTGCAAATATATATTGGTCTCACTTCACTAAAGAGTGGCCAGGTCTATAAACCCATTGCAACAGATAAGGCAAGTCACATGTGAACAAATGTCAGTCTCCTACAGTTTTGTCCACTACAATCTAACCCCTTTGAATAAGGAATTACTGCAACTCTTCCATTTCACAATGTATCATTAGCTGTGCTGATTGGAATGTTTAATCCACCTGCAGCTGATTAAATAGACTGGAACAATTGGACGTTGTCTGGTCAAAGAGGTTGAACTATAAAATGGTAGAACAGCTTTATAAGTTTGGCATTGTAATTATGAACATACAACTTTTAGCATTAATATTAGTGTCATACATTATGACTCTGATTTATAAAGGGGATTCAGTGTCTATAATTACGAAGTTTCCAGTTTGCCTGTTCTTAAATGACAAGGAATGTTAGATATTGAACTGATTATAAAAAATGAACTTTTAGACAATGTTAATTTAGACTATTTGGAGAAGTATTTTCTCCCTACTGTTTATTCGAACTGGAGTCTGAGCTGGCATTGTGCCCAGTATTAAAAAAAAAAGAAAAAAAAAGTTCAGCAAGCCCACGGCGTCCCTGCTATTTTACAGTTATATTTAGCCAAACTATTCATACTTACTGCCTTATGTATAAAAGGGACTCACCTCAGTGTCAGCATTCATATATCCAGGAGAAACAACTTTTCAATTACTGAACCAAATTGCTAGCTACATTATATCAGCGCCACAGAGACAACCAGCTAATGGTTTGTCCTGTCTGAGTTTAAGTGCCATTTCCAGAAATACAAAAGTAATGGCAGTGAAACTACATAGACTACAGCTAACATTTTCTTATTTTCAATCTCCGTACACTGTTCATTTTAAATGACTTTTTTCTAAGCTATATAACAACTAGATTCCATAACTGACATAATATTAAAGGAAAATGAATCACTGGTGTTTTTTTATATAGCTACAGGTGATACATATATCTGTCTGTACTCCTGAACTAATTATACGCTAGCAGTTTCAGTGGCCCAGAGCGTACTTTTTTACCCACTGTACTAGCCAGTGATTGGTGGTTGCAGGCAGAAGCATGGTTTTGCAGTATAATGTAGAGAATTAATTACACAATTAAACTCTGCATAACATTCTTTTCTCTTTAAAGTGCACCTGTCACCTCAAAACTTAATACTAATTTAGGTTCTACTAATGAAATAAATGTTTTTATAAATATATATGTATTTTTAAAAATGTACCTTTTATACAGCGTTTCTCTCTATCATCTTCCCTGTCAGCCTGACTTTTCATTTCTCCGAGTGTCGGGTGGGTGGGGCTAAATAATGATTGACATTATAGCTCCTCCCATCAGATCCATTAAATCACGATCTAGCAGGGATCTGATTGGAGGAGTTATAATGTCAATCATCATCACCCAACTCTGGAAAGAAAAGCCAGGCTGAAAGGAAAGATGACAGAGAGAAACGCTGTATAAAGGTACATTTTTTAATACATATATATTTACAAAATCGTATATTTCATTAGTATAACCTAAATTAAATTATTATTAATATTTTTAGGTGACAGGTACACTTTAAACCCATGAAGCTTGAGTTAGACACTGGATGAGAAAAAGCAATTAAGTATGTTAGGACCTCATCATAATAACTTTATATATGCATATTACTTACCTAAAAAGTATAATGTCCCTGAGAGCAGTATGAGGGTAACTATCACTATAATGATCAGTGATATAAGGAAATACTGTTTTGTTCTACTATTCCATGAGTCCACACCATGTATGTCTGCAGTAGATTCCCCTTCAAGCACTTCTGTGATAAACAAAAAAACAAAACAGGAATGATGGTTGCTACACACTACGGAATAACTTAACAACTGCTTTGTTTGTTCTTCTGAAAGGTTGAATCAAGGACATAACATAGAATAATTTAGACTAGAATAATATTGTCATATCGTTCTGTATATGTATGTATATGTGTGTGTGTGTATGTGTGTGTGTGTGTGTGTATTTGTTTATTGTTGTATATCTATTTCTTTAAAATAAAAATCTTTAATATGATTGTTTAATAAAGTTTCATGCATTTTGCAATAGAATTATGTCCTCTCTTTTCTATTAACATTAATATAGCAGCCTCCAGATGGTGGAATGTTTACTTGGATTTATTGAGCAATACCACTTAAACAAATCATCTTTCATCCATGAGTGCATCATTATTTTTTACTGCACAATCCCATAGTGAACTATTATGGATAGGGATTTAAAGGCTTTTATACTGAATTATGTCCACATTTTGCATAAAGTGCCCCAGATTTCACCTGTCAGTCATTATTCCCCAATCTTCCACTGGCATCTGGTCCCACATCTGTGGGGCACAGCCAATCAGGAAGGAGTGGGCAGTGGGCTGGTGAAGTCAGGTGGGTGACTTCCTCCCTGGAAGGTTTAGAGGTGTGAGTTTTTATACATGCATTTTGTTTTACTTTACATTTTCTAAATTGCAGATGCTAACTTCAGCCAGCAGAAGTCACCAGTGATTTTATGTTATCAATTGTGTAAATATTATTTCTTAGGGAGGAATGATGGAATAAGACCAAAGTGATGTCAGTTCCTCTTCTAGTTAGGGAAAAAGGATGGATCAACTTAGTCTAGCAAATGATAGTAGTTGCTGTCATAGTTCATTCTAGTAATGGAGAATGAAAGTGGAGCTAGCATTGAATGTATGGAATATAATGTACCCCTTTCTACAATTTCTAGGGATACTAACAATCATCGACGAGTTCTATGTCCATATTGTTAGGTTACTACCAGAAACTGGATTCAAGGTGGAACCATCAAGTACATAGTAACTGGGATGGAAACCCCAACACTCAGATATTCACAGATGCCCTTTTTGGGGCACCAGATTTCCTGCTGTAGAGACAATAAGGCACTGGAGCAACCCAGAATGAGTATACAAGAACCAAACCAAGGTACAAGGGAATAGAGCAAGGATATAACTAAGAGAGAGGGATCAGAAAAACCAAGATTGCAGATATTTGTAGTCAGAGGAAAGGCAGGGATTCCAGAGAAACAACAAAGTCCAAAATCAATCCAAAGTCAGTAACACAAGAAACAACAAACAGGAAGACCAGCTTGAGCAAAGATTGGAGGAAATGACCTCATATTTATAGGCCTAGTTAATGACAAACAGGAAGCACCTGTATAAACCACTACAAGTGTGTATATTTAGACCAGCACCAATCTATTGGGCAGCTCACCTGGAAACACAGGCACACAGACCAAAGCTCAAATGGAGCAGAGGTATAACTGCTACTTGGAATGCAGCAGGTTTCCTGTTCACCTCCTGTGGAGGTGCTGCCCACCTGGTGTAAACACATGCCTAAAAGAGTTGCTGCAAAGTACCCCTGGACCAGTGAGGGCAATACTTAACACATATAAAAGTATGAGGTTGAAGGGTGAGTGTTTTTTACTATCCTCATAAAATACAAAATTATGCTTTATAATACACACAGTAGTTGTTTTTTTTAAAATTTACACCTTGAAACCTAATTAATCACATTTCTATATTCATCTCTTTTTTGTGACATTCTATCATTAAAATACTATACTGTAGCTTGTTCAGAAAGACTACATTTCCTATGATGCTTTGTTGCTCACAAGAGAGTTTTAGTGGCAGACAGTAGAAGTTGGGGGGTAATTCAGCATAGTGTGAAGTTACCTCCGGATCCTTTGCATCACTTCGCAGAGGCTGTTATGCACTCACTGATGTCCTGCACGCGGACATCAGCGAACTCTTTAACTTCACACTATGCTGAATTACCCTCAGGTGATCATTTATTCTGTTTTTTTTTCCAAATAAAATAATGTGCTACAGTGTTAACATATTTCAGAAATTGCATAGGATTAATGCTGACATATTCAACGATGCAATGTAATTAGTCACATGAAAGAATTAGTAGTATACAGAAGCCTTAGTTAACCCCTTATTTTTGTCGTATCACAGAAACTCCTTTGCAGCTCTGTAATAATATTTCAGAAAAATAAATCCCATCGTCTCTTGTCAAGTGTTTTCTCAATATACAGGTACAGTGGGAGTTGAAGGAACACAGATGCTGTCAGGAGAAATTATTTAGTGAAGGTGAAACATCTGTACATTACCAAAATTATGTTTTTAAACTGGGAGGTTGGGTGATGGTGGCTTAAGTAAGATTATAATTTATAGGAAGGTCCTTGAAAATTTCATTAGTACTGTGTATTATATTATGGTATTGTCCAATGATAATTTGAAAACAGTGGTTGGGAAGGTCTTGGAAGCAAGATTTCTAAAAATACAGTAGTATGTAAGTCCCAAACTTCACAGAGTGAGATAAGCACTGATCCGGAATTTTTTTATTAACTTACGTAGTATGCCTTGGCTTCCATTGGTACAGAGATTTAGTTTGTTAAGATTGTTAAGTGAATCAGCTGCATACAAATTTCTGTCTTCATCAAACTTCTGGAGTTTACTATGTAAAGAGGCATTCATTGCACCTAAAAAAGAAAAATCATGTAGAGGTTATCTTAGAATCACACTTGTATGTTTGTTATTATTTGGGATATTCCCCTTGGAGTATATGTAGTGTATATCCTTCTGAGAATCCTAGGTCATGATAGCAAAGAGATGCAATAGGTGGTAAATATATGTGGCAATTTATTTGGAAGTTGTGAAAAGCGTGGAAGTGTTTTTTTTTATCATGCTATATATTGCTTGTATATGCAAAGAATAAACTGGCATAAGAATATGACTGGTATGCACAAGAGTATGACTAACCAGGAACTGTGATAGCAACGGTAACCTCAAGGGAGGAAATCAGGATCGAGAAATATATATCTAAGAGGTGAATAAAGGGGAAATTGAGGTAAAACGTTAGATGCTGCCTACTGAGTGAAGCTATGCAAAATCACAAATCCATCATTTTAAAACTTACACTATATGATGATTCTTCTAAAAAGATAGCCGTAACCACTGCACAACTGAAAGGACCAGTAAGACCAAAAATTCCCATTTAGATAGCTGTAGCAGTTATTCAAATACTGCACTTGTAATATGTTATATTAGAAGTTAAATTCATTAATGTTTTTGCTTTCTGCCTGTTCTTATCTAACTTAAAGCAGCCATGTTGTGGAGCAGACCTAGCTATGTCTCACTGTTATCTATGGTGTATCAGATAATACATGAATTGTGCCCTAAAACCTTATTTTAAAAGCTAAATAGCTAAGTATCTTTAAAAAAATTAATAAATAAAACAAAAATAAAAAAGCAGGATTAAAATACTTACCATATTTGCCGGCATTTAAGATGACTGGGCGTATAAGACTACCCCCAACTTTTCCAGTTAAAATATAGAGTTTGGGATATACTCGCCGTATAAGACTACCCCTCTTCCAAGGCAAATCCTGCTTGGATTGGTCAGCTCTCCTTGCCTGCCCAGCCCTCCCTGTCTCCAAGATTATCAGAGCACCATCACACTGTGCTGACCCTACAAGCCCTACCCTCTAAAGGAGGGGGGGCGCTATCTTACCCCCCTCCTTTTCTCTCTCCTTACCTAGTTCCTCTGTTGCCCGGCTGTCTGTGCTTAGCACTATAGCGTTTCCTCTCCCCAGCAATGATTAAACTTCTTGTCGCTCACAGGAAGTTACATCAATGCTGGGGGAGGAATGCTGTAGCGCTCAGCACAGACAGCCGGGCAACGGAGGAGCTGGGTAAGGAGAGAAAAAAGTGATACCCGGCGTATAAGACAACCCCCGACTTTTCAGATGATTTTCAGGGGTTAAAAAGTAGTCTTATACGCCAGCAAATAGAGCCGATTCATTACAGTCACAGCATGAGCTGTGCTGTAATTAGCCTGGACCCGATGCTTCCTTCACTGCGCTGACTGACTGAGAAGCCAGTGCCGTAGCTCCTCCCAACTTGCTTCACTGGCCTCATACATAATCTCGTTCACTGCAGGGAGTATTCTCATTGACCACCGCACTGAACATGTTTAAGGCATTTGGTGATGATGTTTAAGGCATTTGGCACCGACGGTGAAGTAAGTCGGAAGGAGCTGCGGTGCTGACTTCTTAGTCAGCCAGTGCTGTGAAGGAAGCATCGGGTCCCGGCTAATTACAGCACAGCTCGTGCTGTGACTGTAATGAATCGGCTCTATATAAGGTAAGTATTTTAACACTGCTTTTTTATTTTTTGCTTTGGTTCTCCTTTAATGTTTAGTAACTACACATTCATTTGATGCATTTTTATTTTTTTGGCGTTTCTGTTTTTTTGAAGTCTAGAGGGATAAATCATGCTGTTTATATTTGTAAAAATGAATAGTATTCTGGGGTACTACAAAATACACATTGGTGGTGGGACCCCTGCATGACATCTGCAGGTCTGTACTCACATTCCAGTTTCACTAAAATATGTACAGTTATTGCCAATAGAATCCAGTAGATCACTTGCATTGCTGTACCAAGCTAAGCTCTGTGCCCAGTAGCCTGGTTTTAATGAAAATGCCATGTTAGTGCTGATTTCCAGTTAGCTTTCTTACAAAGCATTTTACTTAGTTACTGCTTAATGCCTAGTTGCACAATTACAAAATAAATTGCTCAGAAATCCTGTTGTAATGCTGATAGCCCAGTGTTACAATCTGAATTGTTCATTAACTCACTTACAATGCCACCTGTCTACTAGCCTATTATTACTATTAATATTAGTACTAAGTTATAGTAGTACTAAGTTTTCAGTAACTTAGCAAGTTATAAGGACAAGTGCCTACTATCCCAGTGTTTCTTGGCCAAATGCCCAGTAGTCTTGTGTTGCAATGCCAAGGACCCAGTAGCTCGGTGTGTCCATGATAGATGTTCACTAGTCCAGTGTTAATGCACAGTTCTCAGTAATCCAACATCATAATGTTCAGTGGCAAAAACACACTGTAGAAATACAAGTAAGGCATACCTAAACTGGAGTTTCTTAATTAATTAAAAGTAGACATGAATAGCATCTCCAGACTCTTTTTCAAGCTGTTTATGCCTTCAGTTGTTTGCAGGGAAGCAAAAAGGGTTGATGGTAGGGCCCAAAGGAACGATGTATGTGACTCAAGGCACTTGACACAATCAATGAAAAGTAAACCACACCAGGTCTTAAAAACAAAATGAATATATCTCATTTAAAACAAACAAGCATCAACAATTTACCAGTAGTGGTATAATCTCACCGGGCCGCGTTGTGCCAGTCAGAACCATGAACTTAACAACCCTTGACCCTACACCACAGACATTTATTTGCAATTCCACTTATATTTTTTCCTCTGCTATAATCAGAAGTGTTACTGCTGCCAGATATAAAACTATACATCTGCTATTTGTTTTCCATCACATCCAGATGTTTGTTCGCTGTGTAGATTTCTGGCCTTGCTTTAGATAATCTTACCTATAACATTGTAAAAAATATATATGAACACTGAAGTTAACATGATAACCTACGAGCCCCAAGATACAATTCAGTGCTATGAATATCAATAATAATGTTATAATGTCCAGTTCGTGTGACTGTAGTTGCAACTCAGTGGCAGGAAAACCACTGTTTATACGTATAGCTAAAAAGCCAGTTTATAGTCGATTGTGATTGTACTGCAGGTTAAATGCAGAGAGGTGAGGAACCTGTTTATGACTTGTTGAAATTTCAGTGAAGTTGCAGTAAAGGCATAAAGTGTAGACATTGATCAAGTTTGTGTAGCATGACCAGTTCTTCATTAACCATGCTGACACTGTGATCAAGTTTTTATGTGTTACAGATTTCTTTATAGAATCAATCAATAAAGCTAAAAGTTTCTCTGACACCAGTTTAAGACTTACGGGAAATTTATATCTGAATCCAGATGTTAGAGAGACAGCTAAATATTTGGGTAATTAAAAAAAAAAAATCTTGGCAATTCACAATTGCATACTTTGTACAATAAAGGTTAATGTAACATTGTGCACATTTTGTTTATGATCTTGGCCAAGCTTATTATATCACTGCTGCTTGATACAGCTCCTCCATTTAAGTATATCATTTATTGACAGCCACAAATAGTCAATTTGTGGCAACCCTTTTCATTAGAATTGCCCCATTTACTTATATTTGTGCAAATTAATCATTGCAATTTTATTTCAGGGGGGGATTTGTTGTCTTGTATTTTGTATGCAATAAAAGGAGAACTGCTTTGAAAACTATGAAAATAATAATCAATATTTAGCGATATAGAGGTAGACTGCCTTAAGACTGTATGATTACTATCTAAATCCATGATCAAACTAGACCAAAAAATGAAAATAAATATTACTATATGGCAGTGATTTGTGTCTTCTTTGTATTAAACCTATGTTATCAAATTTTTAACTGTACCAAATGGTGATGGTCTTGTCACTATGAATTTACATTTCTGATATACTAAATGCATCATACCAGATGTATATAATGAGTGTGCCAAAAGTATCCAGAATAATGAAGAAGAATGCCAAGTACAAACCACAGTTTTTGTGCAGGGTTCTCCTCTCCTTAGCACTGACTCACATTAATATGCTACATAAATAGTGTAAAACTGCAGGAGATCTCTAAAGGCAGTCATATTCATCAGAAGCTTTTGGGATTAAAATAGGCCTTTAAAGCAATCAGTCGAAGTTATTATTGACTGATAAGGCTATCTGATATTCCTGAGAGTGCCAAGTAAGATTTATTTTTATTGCAAGATCACAATACCAACATGAGATGGGGGAGAGATAAAAGCACAATATAATGGGAAGTATACATTTATTGTGATAAGAAGTGCAAAATACAAGAACCATCATAGCTTCCTGAGGTGAGGAATTGCCTTAGACATTTTATTCAATGCAAACAAGCAAAGAGCTCAAAATGAAACTTGAACATGGGGTTATTCAGGTTGTTATGCTCCTATTCTATACTCCTTATTGACTAAACAGAGGGTTCCCATAGCAAAATTCACAGCCACCTCAGTATTCCCATAGCAAATTAATGACCTCGTCAGTAGCCATCAACTGTGTAGTGTGTGACTGTTGTTAGCTGGCGAATTCATCACATTGCAGAATAACAATTCAGACTTTAGTCAATAACCCCTTTGATGAAAACTGATAAATATATTTACAAATAAGTGGAACCCTTATTAAAGCTGGAGTAAGCACATTTTAAATGAAAAGGGTTTATGCTTTTTAAAGTGTGTTGTATATTCATTGCAGCATATTGATTTTATCTGAAGCAAGCAAACAGTTATTTTAGACATATGCTTGAGTGAGTTTGATAAAAAAAAAGCAGCGAAAACTGACTGCAAACTCTAAACAATAGAGAGAAATTCTTAAAAGGTATATCAAAGGCTTTTGTCCTCCTCTCTATTGCTTTGCTTTAACATTCAGAAGGCTATATTCATCAAAGTGTGAATTGTTGCATAAATGTGTATATCTGAGACAATTCACCTCCTCTCTAGATTTGCATATTGACCAAAGATTATAAACTAGTGGCAGAATTATACAGCACCAGGCACGGGAGCAGCAACTGCAACCACTGTGGTTATAGTGCTGATCATTACTTTCTGCAATGTAGTGGAAATGCAGTCTATTCAAACCTACTGGGTATTTATGCAACACTTTGCATCTATTCACCTTCAAATGCAACAACACTTTGGCTATTTATTATGTGTCAAAGGACAAATTCACCAAGCATTCTGGCATGAATTAAAAAATTTGACTTTGCAACAGTGCCTAATTGGGGGGCAGGGTTCCTTTTTGGTATACAGTGGGGAAAAAAAGTATTTAGTCAGTCACCAATAGTGCAAGTTCCACCAC
>WMED01008251.1:0-17056 GCA_019650415.1 Pipa parva | reverse complement strand
CCGTCCCGTGTAACAGGTTACTGCTGTGCTGGCTGTGTCTCAAAGACCCGCCCGATGCCCTACCCCGTCCTGCATAATGTTCTCTGCCATGACAGCTGCGAGCTGTCACAGCTACGGCAGAGAACATTATCGCGTGCTCTGACCAGGCGCAGGGCCACAGAGCTAGGTGTCAGCGGTGCCGCGAACCGGCTGAAAAACTCCAACGGCCCGGTCCTGGTCCTCAGACCGGCGGTTGGGGACCTCTGTTATAGGGAACCTATAACCTACAGTAAAAGTGTTTTTCATATATTATAATATAATAATATTGATAATTATCTATAAACATAAATTAGACTAGATTATTAGACTAGATTTTGCTACATTCCTGCGAAGTCTAGACATTTGCTTATATCTGTCCTATAGTCTTCATTCAGCGCAGCTAGAATGAATTCATTTAATTGCTTCAGCCAAAGCCACTTTTTTTTCTACAGCTTCAGTTAGACACTTTAACAGCCTCATTTGTGGTTTGTTAAGAAACAAGACATAGCTTATTTCTCTCATTTATCCAACATTTCGACCCGAGATGAGCATATGTATCTTGTTGAATTTCTTTGCAGTCACATCTTAGAGAAATATAATAAACACAAGGTGCAGAAGGATTATTAACACTGATCTAGTCCGAATTGCTGTCTATAGGGATGTTTTAAAGTAACAGTGTTATCAAAGCAGAAAACTTATTTTGCTTTGAAAATATGAAATGTTGAGTATAGTATTGAGTTATGTCTTACAAAAGAAAAAATTATTTTGTTTTAAAAAATAAACATGAATGATTACTGCTTCCCCTATGATGCAATGCGGTTAGTCACTGCATTTTAAGCAAAGGCAAAACTCATTTCCATGTGCACATTTTTGAGCAATTTCCTTAAATATGTTGAGTGGCATTTATAAGAGATGAGACAATTTTATTCCATTTTCAGAATTTATGCAGGTTGCTCCTCCAATGACTTAGTCACTCAATTGCAATCAAAGATAAATAGCTTGGTCCCTACGTTACTATACCTGAGAGTACTACTGAGCTGGGTAATGGGGGATGTACAACCCTGTTGCTCATATAGGTATGAATTGATACGCTTCCTTTATACTCCTGACACCCAGTATTAATCCTTGAAAATTTCAGGAACACACTGTTAAAATGAGAGTTGAATTAAGTCACATATAGCATGTACAGTAGCAGTAAGACTCTTCCAAACCAGGACTGTAAAGCTCAACTCTAATTATAAGGTAGCAGCCATGTATGGTGTAAATAAAGTCACCTTTATTACTTGTAGAAAGAACTAACACAAGCAGGATATTGTAAGGGCTGGGACCAACAGATGTTGAGGAGAAGAAGTTGGCAGCAAGACTCTGAACAACTGTAGATGATGTACAGACCATAAGGCATGGAGTCTAAAGTAACTCCACTTTTCACCTAGAGCCTAAGGTTAGGCCTTAGCTGAGGTATGCTACCCAGGTAGTGGCCCTCAAGGCTGTAGTCCAGACGTGTATAAACAGATTCAGCAAGAGGAAGAGTAGTCAGGTCATAAAATATGGTTGAGGCAGGCGGCAGAATATCAAGGTCAGTATCCAAAACAGGAGTCAAGACAGATAGCAAATAGACATAATCAGGAGACAGGCCAAGGCCAAGCACAAGAACAAGAACCGGAGCAATAATAGACACACCCAGGAACACCATTGGAGTTCTATATTCAGGCACAATAGCTACAGCTAAACAGGCTTAAATAGGCGCCAGGAGTGAATGCGTCTGCGCCTGCATCGCCTGAATCTATTTTCTATGCCATTATGTACAGAAGCCTTGATAGGGACACTGGCCAAGCACCATGAATAGGTGCAATCTGAATGCTAAGATGGTGACCGTGACAGACGCCGAGGCAAAACAGGAACAAATGAACGCAGGTAAGTATGCCTCCTTACAGATATGAAATCCTCTTAATACAACATCCCTGCTTAGAATAGTTCAACTTGAGACCTAAATTATGCTTGAATGTGACATTTGTGTAATGAAAGGTTTCACCTGGTCAGGATGAGAGTGTTGCTTTATCATTAAAGGTGATGACTTTTTAAGATGCAGAGACATCTCAGTTCCTTCATAGCTGTGTTACATTAATGTGACTGATTACTGCTGAGTGCCCACCAGCTCATTTAGGGTGGGTTCACACTAGCCGATTTTAATCTGAGTTTTCTTAATTATGCTCATTATTGTCTATAGTACAAAACACAGTAGACTGTGTGGATTTTCCCACAGGAAACAATGGATACTGTTTTTCAATCTCAGCTGAAAATCAGCTAGTGTGAACCCAGCCTTAGTATATTGCACACCCTAATAAGTGCTGACAAGTTGATTGAAATGGTGGTTTTTATGTAATAAACATTTAAACACAGCATATATTGAAGTGTGCACTGTTGTGTGTAATGGAGTGGGGAGGATACAGTGCCTTGGAGACAGAATGTACCTGTAACACTTCTACAATTATCTCACTAAAGGTGGTGTGGAGGGGATTATAAGTAATTTGCTTATTGTTGAGTAACAGAAATATTCAGTGTACTAATGGAGGGAAAATGTTGTGTATCTCTGACTAATCTACAAATCTTGCCACATGCATTGCAGTCTGCTACAAATGAGAATTAAAAACCCAAACAAACATGACATTCCTGAATTATTTTTTTTGGCATCACAGAACAGTTATATATTTTCTAGTTTTCTTTGGTTTTCTGCCAAGGATGGGGACTTCAAAGAGTCATCTGCCCTCTTGTGCTTGATGCATTGCCTGGGATTCCATTTTAATGTGCTATTAAGGTTTACATTATTATCAGAATTTTTTGGTATATATTTTTATATGGATAGTATATGAATGTAAAAAGGTGTTTATTTTTTTATATTTTCCATACATACAAATTATTATATTAGTTTTAGGTAAACTGCATAACAGAAACATCCAATTTACAGCTATTCTATTGGATGCTGAACTACAATTCCCAGCATTTTCTGGTACCGATAGCTGGTTCTGGGAATAAGAGTTAAGCTACAGCTGGAAGGAACAGTCTGGATTTGAACGTTATATGTGGGAAAAAATTTTAGCACATCCTAATACTAGGATTCTAGATCTAGATCCAATGTGCATCATAGTTGATTTGACTGATGGTTATAAATAAAAATATTTCATAAGCTACGGTTACATTCTGACAAATATCAATGATAGACTAATTTTCTAGTTAAATATGATAAAAATAAAAGTATATGACAAATATCTTACTAGTGTACAACTGTAACATTCTGATGTCCTAAGATACCCATCTTCAGTGGACCCATATATTACAAAGAATATCTAAAGACTAATTACAACCCATTTTGACCTTTTCAATTAGTTTCACCCTGTTTTGCTGTTAATTTCCCCATGCTTTTCTATTTCCCTGATTTATAAGGATTTCCCTGAGTTTTTCCCATTTCAGTGGAATTAGGTTAGCTAGCTGAGAACTGTGCTTTTATGTTGCCCACTTGCTTCTATTTACACCACAGGTTAAAAGGTAAACCGATCAAAGTTGCTAGTATGGCCCCACCCAGAAGAAGAAGGTTGAAATGAAGTAAATTGGACACCTGTGTATAATCTGTGTTTATTTTACTGACCAGCCCATAGGAAAAATATTGCCAAGACAGTAACTGCTCAGAGAACTTCTACCTCATGTCTGACCTCTTGACTCCTTTGTAGCAGATTGTCTATTGTTTTTTTGTAAACCAAAATCTGTGTCATCTTCTGTGTAATTCCTACTAACATTCTAACACAGCTATATTACATTTGATGAATTTTTACACAATGCAAGGAATGTTTACTGTGTTTACTTAACATATAGCTGGGATATCATGTGTGCAAAAACACTACACTGTTTTTATCCAGGGCTGTGTCTACTAACACACGCATGTGATGTGTGTGTCAGGGAAACCTTTTACCCTCAAACCTTGTATAAGACACATTCATTCTAAACTTTCAAACTGCTCCTAATGTAACCCCCAAGCTGTGCTGTGTTATAATTCTTTTAAGAAGGTCAACAAGACATTAAAGGTTCTTATTCAACTTGCATTAATTCACCATGTCTCCATATTGAGGTAATCAGCAAACTCTGCAACTTGGTGAATTTGCGACCAGTTTGGGTGCTTATGGCGGTCATGGATTTACCAAACTCTTTTGATTATTTTGCACAGGTAATTTATCTATTCATCCAGGGCTGAAATCTGGTGAAGTAGTGAATTCCGCAAAGCTTTTACTATGTTAAATTCACCAGTTTTATTTCATTAGATCAAAATGTTGAATTAGGGGCTTGATTGCAGGGCTCCTTCTGTCTCACTGACTGCGCTGTGCTACACAAGAAAACATGTCCAACGCATTCACTTCTACGCTATGGGATTCAGCGCCTTAGTGAATAAGGAATAGCAAATTTGCATAAATTAAGACTTTTTTATTTGAACAATTTGTTTATACCATAAAGTCTAATATATATATATATATATATATATATATATATATACTGTATATATACGTATATCAGGAACATATACAATAAAGACTACAGGGAGAAGAGAAACAATGGCTGTCTTATGGCCATGTTCAAGTACCAAGCAATAAATCAAAACAGTTATCTCTGCCAGAGAGATACCTTAACTTTCTGAAAGACTCAACAGAGGCAGACACAGACCATAAGCACATATTATTATATGAAAATATTACAGTTTTAGGTTAATTAAAATAACACACACATGGAAAAATAATGTGATGACTCTTTTGACTTTAATTCCTTTAAGCACAGATTACCTGCCTTATACTCTATATTTATACACCCTTGTTACGCTTATTATCCTTTGGAATGTTGAAAATGCTTCCTAACTGATGTAAATAACTGCTTTCTGATTATTATTTTTAATAAATGAAGCTAGCAATAAGCACATTTCCAAAACACTGTGGTTTGATCTGTAGCCTAAGGCTCATGGAGTCCGGAAATGTACCTATACATACTTTATATTGCCACAGGCCAAATTAATTTCCAACATACCTGGGATTTTCCCACTGAACATTAACTTTCCTGTTTTGTAAATACAACTATAGAACATTTGTGTTGTGTCTTCAAAAGACTGAAACAATGGTTTAAATTCCTTATTTGTTCTAGCAGAACTGATATTTTTTAATGGTAGTTTTCAGTCTGGTTATGTCTTGTGGGAACGCACAAAAAAAATTCACATACAATAAATGTCTGTAAGAGTTGCAGTATGGTACATGATGATGTCATAATCACTTAAATCGTGAAGGTAAAGATGTGGGTGGTGGTAATAGAAGATTGGGGGTAAGGGCTGCTAAGCCTGAGGGTGAGGGCACCTAAGCCTGGGGGGGTAGATGGCATTCACATTTCTTGATGCAAAATGATGGAGGTCTAAAAATAAAGAAATAAATTGTACTGCAGAAACCTTTCACTATTATTACCAGTTTGGTAATAGGGTACAAGCTGAGACTTTCTGTGTTAACTTTAGCAGAAATAAATGCATAAATACATATGTTTTGTACTATAAAAAGAGATTTGTTTACACTGTATAGTACCTTTATTCTTCATCTAAAAAGTTTGCAGTGGGCAAATTAAAGAACTATTGCCTCATTAATACCAGAAAGAAGTAAACCAGTTGTGTCTCACTTAAATCCTTTTCTTCTCCATAAGAGCCATATATTTCCCATAACTGACTTATGCCTTCAACTGATATCACCATATGTGTCCCAGTGTTGCCCTATGCCTTCTCTCTCTTTCTAAAGATGCCATGCATGCCCCAGTGTTGCCCTATGCCTTCTCTCTCTTTCTGACAATGCCATGTGTGCCCCAGTGCTGCCCTATGCCTTCTCTCTCTTTCTGAAAATGCCATGCATGCCCCAGTGTTGCCCTATGCCTTCTCTCTCTTTCTGAAAATGCCATGTGTGTCCCAATGTTTCCATATGCCTTCTCTCTCTTTCTGACAATGCCATATGTGCCCCAGTGTTGCCATATGCCTTCTCTCTCTTTCAGACAATGCCATGCATGCCTGTGTTGTCCTATGCCTTCCATCTTTCTGACAATGCCATGGATGCCCCAGTTTTGCCCTATGCCTTCCATCTTTCTGACAATGCCATGCATGCTCCAGTGTTGTCCTATGCCTTCCAACTTGCCCTTTGGCTTCCATCTTTATGATAATGCCATATGTGCTCCAGAGTTGGTCCACCTTGCTGATTCTCTAGGGGAATTCATCAACAGAGGCAATCATTCCTGAGGTCTAGTAACGCATAGCAACCAGTCAGCTGTTAGGATTCAGTGATCGAGGGAAACTAGAATTCTAAAAACAAATTTTGATTGATGTATGTTATGATTTACTAGACCTCTTGGAAGATGTCCCTGTTGATGAATTCCCCTGCAAATGTTTATTAATATTGGCCTATGCCTTCCACCTTTCTAATAACACAATTTTTTTTCTGAAACAAGAAAACAAGGCATAAATAATGTTAGCCTGCTCTACAACATTGCTGTACAGTTCTAATCTCCCCACAGGATTCAGAACCACAAGCCAGCCATCAGCAGATAATATACGGTTTTATTTAACAAGTGTACTTGTATGTGCCAAGTATTGGTAATAAATAGGTGCATAGCATATTACAGCAATGGTCTCCCCAGCATTCTGTTACAAACAGTGAACAGCACATCCAGCCCTTCCACATCACACACTGTGTTGAAGCAAGCAGATAATTTGAATGCAATTTTAACAATTTCAGTGTTTATGTTGATGCAAACGATAAACATCTGTGCAGTGAGATCAGCATTATACACTAAAATCTGTCTAAACATCTCATGCAGAAAAAATAAACAATACTGATCCAAAGAGGAGTATAGAAGAGCAAAAAAGGCCCCCAATTTCCTGTCTTACATTCTCGCCAAAGCCCTTCTAGCACTCTATAGCACACAAGGCACCCACTCTATTGGAAAACATTAGCTGTTGTTTGCCCGTTTTGCTTTTTAACCATTGCAAATTTTTCACATAATGACCTGGTTTTTTTTTGCATTATTTTAATCTGTGCTATAGATTAACATTCCATGAATGAAATGAAGTATAGTCATTCTGACAAAAATGACTCTCCATTTTCCTCATGTTTTAGAGAAGCATAGGGGCATTGCAGGGTTCTTAGAAATGATAAAAACAAGCCACTCAGCTGCATATTTAGGGGAAAATCCCCATTTATTGCAGATTGGTAAAAACAGAATTTTCGAGTGCTGTCTAAATCTAAACTTAGGTCCTGTATTGTAGCTATGTATACAGTATATACTATTATCTTTATTGCACTGCAGGATACATTGCAGACTTGTATTGTGCTAAACTGAGACTTGTCTGTGTTTTTCATGTAGTAATGGAGATTTTTGTTGCAAATAACCATGTTACACAGATAAATACATTGCTTCTTAGTTTTTAGCCACACAGCCTGTATATTTTATAATTTTTCACTCATAAAATAATTTTGTTAAATGTATGAGAAAATGGCAGCAAATCTTGGCCAAGCATTGAACAGTGCAGACAACTGTAATTTTCTGTAGTGAAGTGCCTATGGTCAGTCTCTTTGCAGCTGCACATTCAAGTGAATGAGAAACAAGTTTTCACTAGTTTGTTAGGGTTTTATTGAAAGCAGTTAAAACTGAAACAAAACACCACAATTTGGTGACTAATCACAGTCCATTTATTTGAATGGGTGACCAGAATTAATTTAACAATACCTAGAATAACCTTGCCCTAATCATACTATAATCAGCGGAGTGCCCACAAAAAGTACAACTATTGTTTTTCTGACGAAGCCAGGTTGTGAGACTTGAGGAGGCCCAATGGACTCTAAAAATATACTTCTTCTAACATACAAGAATAAAAAATAGTAAGTGTCTAAAACAGTGGCTTAAGATGATGTCATGATTGCTGGTATAAGTTGTTTGTTGTGGATAGGTTGGGGCCCAGATCTAAACTTTGCTTGAGGCCCATCAGTTTTTACTTATTCCATTGTCTATCAATTACTAAGTAATTACATAAGTGTTCACAGCCATAAATTACTAAATTAACAGAAATAATTCTCCCAGTAAAGAAAATGATCTTGTTTTGCTTAACATGGCATTTCCAGGAGGGTTAATCAACAAGGGCTTTCTTTTCATAGTATCTAGTAATCCACATAAACCAATCATAGGCTGGCTTTCATAATTCTAGCTTCCCTATACCAGTGAATGGTAACTGTTGTTTGGTTGTTAGGGGTTACTATACAGTATTGTTGCAAATGATTAAACCTTAAGATGAATTCCCATGCTTAGCTATACTTAAGGATTTTGAAAACTACTAATTTCAGGATCTGCATGTTGCTGTATTTATGGGATTTTCTATCTCTGCTTAATTAAAAAAATATGGGGCTTTGGGTTTTGGATCTAAATGAAGTAATGAACCATCATCCAATGGGAGAAAGCTTTCTAAGGCAAATTGGAAACATGACTGTGGGCAGGAAGTGAAAAACTAGTTAAGACTAATGTTGGTAAAAGAATTTTGAGGTAAAGATGTTGATAGATGAAGGAGTATGTCTGACTTCAATTAAATCATAATCAAAATTTAGAAAGAAAATGAATAGTTGCTGCTGTTGTTTATACCAGAAATTCCAAGGAGAAATGCAGATGCGAGAATGTCTGTGTGCTAGAGATTGTTATGTAGAAATCAGCCATTTATAATGCTTCTAGGCTAGTTAATAGAGATATATTTATTTTTCAATCATAAAGGATCCTTCTTCAGTATATTTTTCTTGTATGTTTTAGCATTCAGAAAGTATGTCGGTTTGATCAGTTGCCAAATACATTAGCATGGAAAATATTGGCACTGCCCATAACATTCTAAGGCTCTGATTTTTTTTGTTTGTACTAGGATCCCTCATAGGCCTAAATTTACCTATAAAACCTCAGTGGAACTCCATTAATTGATTTATGCACATTTTATTTTTTCGGGTGCTATAGGTTGGCTGCTTCTCATAGAATGAGCTACCTGCTTACAAACAAGAGTCAGTGGTGCACTAAAAGAAATACAGGAACTCCCTTTATATAAATATGCAACTTGCAGTTTTTTCTTAACAGAGTAAACAGCACACAGTCCAGCCATATATAACATAGATTAACATAATGCAGCATTGCAATTATGTACACCCGGATGTCTTACAACTGATGCACACAGGTATCTCAAACCACTGCAAGGGGTGCCATTTGCTGGCATTTTAAAAAGAAACACTTGATCCCTGGGACAGAGTTCAAACAATGTTCCTCGTGGCTTAATTCCCTTTTGGAGTAACCATGAGACTTCTTAGTGCAACTGCAGTAGTAATAGTGAAGCAGGGAACATCTTTCAGGGCCTAGAAAGGGCTATGTCCAAAACATGTGTTTTGTAATAATAGTACTCAATAAAGGGTATTGCAACACAGCTGCCTTTGGACCTGTTGCCTGATTCTTTATTTTTAATGTGATTTGTTGTCATTTTTTTTACAACTTTTATCATTATTAGGTTTGAATGATAGTTTTAATTAGAGCCAGGTCTAAATTGTAGTCTATTTGACAGCGTCTAATCATTGTTATTTGGTTTCCATATTGCAAGTTAACAACAATGAAGTTGTATATACAGCACTAATAATCTACCAATGTATATGCATGCTTGGTAATCTACAACAAGACTGAGGCTCCAAAAGTGCTTGTTGAAATGAAAGTTTAAAAATTGGTAAATGAGATTAGATGCCCGGACCAGAGGCAACTGAGAGAATATCTGAAATTGACAAAAAGAAAGTTTCTGGACCTGTTTCATTCTCATACAGCACTACAAACATGCCGGGTAGTAAGGCTGGGCTGGCCAACACGAATGCCAGGGCAACGGGTAAGTTCTTCTGACAATAAATAAGGGATCTCATTCAGTGTAAAGCTCATACTATTCACCTTTATTTGATCATTAATAAATTCTTTGAGAATATGCAAAAAAATAAAGAGATTTGTCAGTGGCAATAAGAAGTAGAATGTCTAAAGGTTCATAGGAATGAAGGTAAATGATTTCATCACTGTATGTTTGAGTTTCATGGCCAAACAAACTCGGGATATTAACCAAATGTCTTTGAAGGCAAAATGAAAATTTAAGCCCAAAAAATCAGAAACCTGCACAAAAAAAAAAAACTAAAACTCTTTTCATTTTTGTCCTGATTTTGTTTCATTTTTGCTTAAGCAAAAATATTTATGGTAAAACTAGCAAAATTGGTGAAAACAAAATATTTTGTAGCAAACGTTGATAAATCTGCTCATTTTTTGCTAAATTCTCTTTCTGGCACTGAATTTTGTGAGTGAGCTTTACACCATTATTCTGTATCTCAGGTTTTCAGCAGTTCCTCCTCCAATTAAGTCTTGCATAAAGCTTGGTTATCTACATACAGGTGCCACACACCAGTAGAGCTACAGTCTCTACATGACGTGAGGCTTGAACTTTTCCCTCTGCAGTGTATACATTTTAGGAAACCTCTTTCATTGTATCCTTCTGGTAAAAAAAACAAATGGAGAGAACTTGGCAATCAATAGTAGTAGATTGCTTCCTATTATAATCAATGGGAAAGGAACATTGGTTTGATTAGCAGGAATGGTTTTAGGGGAAATGTCAAAGAAACAAAACAATTGGACAATGTGACATAAACCATTAGCCTGTGTGTAAAACGATCATGCTGCCAAAATCCCACAGTCTCAAACCAAAAACATTGGGAAAGCACTGATCAAAAAGTCTCATCACATTAGCAAATCAATTAAAAATAGAACAATGAAAAAAAAAAAACCCTTTAATCACTGAGAAATCGCTTTTATGGGCAAAATGAAATAATATGATTTGGAGGTACATTTTATTTGTCTGAAGAATGGGCTTTCAGGATCCCCTTACATTGGTTTAAAATACATTGTGTATTTTGGAGGATCAATGTAGCTGCTCTGTTCTATTTTATACCTGTTAACAGAATTAATGATTGAATAGAAGATTATGTGTTTTCAGGCTATATTCCACTGCAATGCACATCTTTGCACATACACAAGTTGCTTACAGCCCCTCTTTGAGTTTACAGGGAGAAGGGTTGATAAGTTTAGAAGAAGACAAGCCTCAGATTACAACTCTAGAGAATTTGTATTACAAAGACTCATTCTCTCAGCTGTACAGACAATCTCTCTTCTTTACAAAGCAACTGAAAAATTTCTCTGGTGCATCCAAGGAGGTTTTCTTGTCTTTTACTTTTTTTCTCTCTAAAAGGGGCTTAGGGAATGAAATTGTGAACCCCCCCCCTTCTCCTGCTTGATTTCTAAGCCTACAGGAATAAGATGGGGGTTTTCTTTGAAGCCAATTACCAAGAAGCATTTCAATTAAGACATTTGGCACAGATGACAGGAGCCAGAGCAGTGATTGTTTAAGTGTATCAGGAATTGGCAAAGAATTCCCCAAATCTGCCCTTCATTATCTGACCAGATTTCACTTTCTACACGTCTGTATCCTGACAGAGGCATATTTGATTCATGAGCTAAAAATGAAGCAAAATTGTTGGACAAATTGGCTGTCATAAAATGTGAGAGATAAATTGCAGATTTGGAGAGCCAGCTTATCTTAGCTAAAATGGTTTATGCATCTACTTTTACATGCATATCTATGAGGAATGAGGTAATATGCTTTTATTTTATTCTATAACAGGGCTGTCCAACTTCCAGCCTCCCAACTGTTTTATGACTACAAGATGCTAGGAGTTGTAATTCAATAATAGATTGTATAGTGCTGCTCAGATTGGCCAAGGACTGGATCTCTGAGAGAACTGTATTGTAAATCTTATTGCTACTGTCTTTAGGTACATTGGATGACCTCACTTAGCTCTTAATATTGAGGTATGGGTTCCCCAGTTGCTGGGAGGAGGCATGCACAACAAGTAAATATATCTAACGCAGCTTATTACAGGATGGATGATAGGAAGTGCTGCAATTTCCATGTCCTTGTAAGTAAAATGAAGCTGTGCTACACGATGTGCTTATAAATGCAAACTCACCAATAAAAGCACTAAGTTTTGCACAAATACTGTACTACAAACATATAAATACATATATATGTAATTAGTATAGGAGGGTTTCACAATTTGCAAATTAATTGCATTTAAACTGTATTGATTGTCATACAGCCCTGCTGCTATTATTGTAAAATGAGCGCTCTGATTTTTCAGTAACCCAGCAACCTTAACAATGATGATACAAAAGGCATTTGATAATTAATACTATAGGAATGTGGACCCCTGCTTTTTAAACCAGTATTCATGTCTGTGCATCAAACACCACTATAATTGAAGAGGGAATGGGTTCTTCATTGAGGTACTTCATCTGAAAAGTACATTGATAGTTATATATGAACATATTTTTTAAACAGCAAAAACCATAATGTACTATTAATACCCGTTTTATATTGGTACGTTACTCTTATCATTGTCTAGATTGACAAACATTCAGTTTCTGTCATTTTTTTCATGAACTTTACCATTTTCATGCAGTTGCTAGAGTTGGTAACAGTATTGAAAATGCTCCATAATTAAATGTAAGAAAGATAACGGCGTAATTATGTGATGAATGATAGTAATAAAATGCATCTTGGGCATGTAGTTTCAACATGTACAGTTTAGAAAAGAGAGAGAGATTATATAATAGAAACATTCAAATATATCATGAATTAACAATTCAGGAGGGACTAGAAGGTACAATCTAAAATTAGGAAAAAACTGACATATACTGTACATGGTAAAGCCTCCCAGCAGAGGTGGTACAGACAAATGCAGCGAGAGAATTTAAAAATGCATGGAATAGACACAAATAAACATTATTTAAACATTATTAGGCAGTGAATTTCAATGGCTAAATGAAATCACAAAACTTTGGGAGATATCTCTACCACTGCCACACAACAATACTGCGCTTTCCATCTTAAACCCTTTTCTCTTTCTGTCCCCACATCTGGAATTCTATACCCCTTTACCTTTGCCAGTTTGGTTTTAAAAGTGCAATCTTTTGGAGCACTACCACTAATATTTATCACTTACTTTTATGCATATATTTTATTTATTTCTTATTTAGTTATTTACAGTATATTTAATGATTTGTATTTATTCACCTGTGCTTCAGCACATTGTTACAGCTCTTATTACCCTTCTATCTGTGTAGGTAAGTCTTCCCCCCATTTAGACAGTAAGCTCTATGGAGCAGGGACTTCCAACCTCTTGTGTCAACCACAACCTAGCACTTAAAGTGAAGCATCCATGTGATATTATACTTGTATTGTTTAATGCACTTTTCCCATGTCTGTATTATATTTGTTTTGTTAAATTGTACAGCACTGTGTAGTCTTGTGGTGCTTTCTAAATAAAATTATATATACATACATACATGAACTAGTCAAAGAAGTTTTGACTTTAGTAAATATCCCCTCTGTGTCATTTTGACTGTACTACTTAGCATATTCTTGTTTCAGTGGGTATAGTCAGGCTAACAGTAGTTGTGTACTGTAATGAAACATGTCATGAATAGTCTTATTATAGAAGTGATGTCATTTTCCATTTATTTGTTTAAAGAAGACAAAGCCACCATAACTATCTTTTTCTACATTAATGACAACATACAGTCAACAGGCATGAATTATCATAAGAAAGCACAATGTTTCAATTTTTTGCATTTTGGTGGCTGGAGAATATAAGGGGTATATTTACTAAGACCTATTTGACCATATTGATTGACTTCAACCCATATTGTCAATTTTTATTTTCAAGGCAATTATTCAAATACAGCACTTGTTAAAAGATATCTTTGAAGTTAAATACATTATCTTTATAGCTTTCTGTCTGTTCTTATCTTTACTTACAGCAGCCATTTTGTTTAACAGACCTCACCTTTTCCCATTGTTTTCTATGGTGCTTTACATAAAGTATGTACAGGAAGTGTGCCCTTAAGCCTGCATTTTTAAAGTGCACCTGTCGCATCAAAACTAATATTAATTTAGGTTGTACTAATGAAATAAGCATTTTGTAAACACATATGTATTTTAAAAAAATGTACCTTTATACAGCATTTCTCTCTGTCATCTTCCCTGTAAGCCCGACTTTTTTTAACTGAGTCGGGTGGGCAGGGATAAATTATGATTGACATTATCTCCAATCAGATCCCTTAAATCACGATCTATCAGGGATCTGATTGGAGGAACTATAATGTCAATCATCATTTAGCCCCACCTAACCTGATTCAGAAAGAAAAGTTGGGCTGACAAAGAAGATGACAGAGAGAAAAACTTTATAATGGTACTTTTTTAATATATATATATATATATTTACAAAAATGTTTATTTCATTTGTAAAACTTAAATTAGTATTAGAGTTTTGAGGTGACAGGTGCATTTTAAGCTAAATAGCTAAATATCTTACTTTCTATACACAATTAAGAATTTTTGGAAGCACAGGTTTGTTAGTACCAAAAAATGAACAGGCCAATATCGTTTTGCATCTACTAATATATATGCATGTATATTTTTATTTATAAAGCATCTCTAGGTTATGCATACAACATACAATTCTATTATTATTATTGATATACATAATACTGATATTTTTCTTTACTTACTTTATTATGCTTTTTGGGGCACTCTGTGAATATGCATTCCTATAAAGTTACACTAAATACAATGGAAGTGAGAAGGGGTCTGTATACCCAACAGCAAAGGGGAAAGCAATTAATAAGTCATCTTCAAAGCCAACATTTGTTATAGTTAGGAGTAACTACCATACCGACTCAAAATTGGATTTTATTTACTTTTCTGGTAATACGTGTCCTTTAACAGAGGATTGGAAAGGTCTAGATCTGAAATCTAGGTCAGATGCCTATTAGGGAGATGGGAAAAGGAATGAAATGTAATTCACTGTGGTATTTTGTTGAGGAGATATGAAATAATCTAATAGGAAACTCATTGTTTGTATGGAAACAATTAATGGCTGTTAGCGGATGCTAAAGCATTTGGAAACAAGTCGTAGGTAGAAATCATCATTTGCAGGCATGTTATTTGTCAGCTCATATCCTGCACTCTCTGTTGTTATTCCAACAGTGCAGCCCTTTCATTATGTTGGTATTTACATTGATACATGGGCTGTGGCCTTCCATAGCTTCAAGCTCTTTCCTGATGCCAGACTTTGTAACAGTAACACATAATAAAGTCACGTTCCCCTACATTCTGTGCAGTTCAGCACAGAGTAGTGCATTAATGCCAAAATAAAGGTCCCATCCATCTGTTGTTACTACAACTTCCAGCTGGGAAGTCACTTGTCTGACACCCCTCCATTCATTTTCCCATGTATCTTCTAACAAAATGTCTCTTCAGCAAATATTTGTAATAGCAGAGAAACACAGATACAGAGCAATAACTGTAAAATACAAGCTTGTCTTTAGAATAGGAAGTAGATCCAGAAATAAGGATTTATTTTCAGTGTATTACAGTATAAAAGAAATATTTGAGTAACTATAGTATGTGCCACTTTATTTATTTTATTAAGAGAACGTTAATACTGGTTATCTACTGCAGGGCTGTTTGAACTTTTAATGTCACCTAGGGCAGTAATATTTTCAGTGCATCCCCCCCCCCCCCACTGAACTTCCTATAGGCTGCCCCTCTAGCCTCTTGCCAACCTACATTATTTGATGTAATTAGAAGCAATGGGCAGCAGTAGGCAGGTATGTTTTTGCTAGACAGAGGGAGGTGGAGGCAGTCGTGACTGTAGTGGATGTTGGAGGGCAGGGATGTTTGTGTGAGTTAGTGAATTTGTGGGCTCTGCCCACTGGTGGAAACAGGGCTGGCCTACTTTATTGAGGTATTAATATCTATAGACCTTAACTAAGCAGTAGCCTCTAGTACAATGGTTCTCAAACCTGTCCCCAGGTTTCACCAACAGTGCAAGTATTGTAGATATTCACACACAAACACAGGTGGGTAGTTAAAGTAATGGAAAATTCTGAGGGAGTTATTGGCTAAAGTCTGAATTGTTGTGTAAAGGTGTGAATTCTCCAGCTAAAGACAGTCACAACAGACTGCTACTGTTGCAGTTTTGGTTTTATAACGAGAATATTGTTTTAGTCACAACATTCCTATAGAAATATTGCTGCAGGTGTAGCTCTAAAATTGTCACAGTCGCGACTTTACAATGGGAAATTTGTCGCGGTTGTGGATTTGCTATGGGAATCTGCTGTTTGAGAATTCGACAGTTGAACTCTCACTTTAATCAATAACCCCCTGAGCGATTCATCTGTGCTGATGTGTGGATATCCACAAAACATGCACTGCCAATGAGGTCGAAGGATAGACTTTTTCTTGATGGACATAAATGAAAGAACTCTTGTTTTCTGCAGCAAGAAAAGCCAAGTGTAGCTACTGTTATTATTAGAATTCATAATTGCTTAGTATAATTTACCACCGACAAGTAAATATTATGAAATTAAATATTATAGAGCTTTCTGAACTAGAAGTCATTGGACCTCTGAGTAAATCATTTTTTTATTCCTGATACACAAATATATTTTAGCATGCCTGGACTGGCTTTGGTTGGTAGCTTGATGTTCACATATATTATTTAATGATTTAACAATGGCAATATACTTGACCTGACAATATATTTTGCATTGGCTTCTACCAAGACAGTTAGGTACCCTATTCTCCCACAGTATCTATAGTTACACTCACAGAGTTTTACTTTGTCCAGTTTGTAAGAATCTTGGGAAGACATCTTACTTTCGGCAATACATCACATGATTAGACTTTAAATAGATAATATAAAGCAAAAATATGTAGTACAAGGAAATGTTGTGGACCGTGTTCAAGACAGCAATGCATGCTACAGCACAGAAAAAGTTCATAGGGATATATATATATATATATATATATATATATATATATATA
>WMED01008250.1:0-17056 GCA_019650415.1 Pipa parva | reverse complement strand
TTTTACTTTAAAGATACTGGGTAAAATTGAACTATGTAGGAATGAATGTCATGCCAATCCAAATGGGGTTTTTTCTTTGAGGCAATAATTCTCCCTGGGATATTTTTGCAAATTAACCACTCCAGAGAGAGAAAGGAATTCTCTGAAAGTTTTGCAGTGTTAAACGTTGGGTGCTCTGTCAATGACACTCCACTCCCTGAGTCATAGAGTCTCTCACAGGCATAGAGCACTACCTCCAAACATATCTTTTATCCGACTTTCTGGTGTTTGTCATGCACAAGTCTCACATTATGTGGCTTATTCATGAAAGGCCAAATTGTCAAATAAAGGTATGAATTCAGATTTAATTGTCACTTTCCTATATTTGGGTATTCAGAAAATCTGCGATCTGGCAAATTTAATTAATTCGACATCTTACAACAATTGCAAATTTACAGAGTACTTCACATCTCTTTGCATGCACATGCACAGGTCAACAATTCCTCAAGCATCAGAGTCTGCAACAATAGTGAATTCAAGAAGGACAATCACCAGGTTCTATGCAAGAGACAGCTATTGACGCAGACGAGTTTTCACTATGGGAAGTCTCTGTTTAGTGAATAAGTAGTAGAGAATCGAAGCATAGCCACCCAATTCATAAGAATTCAATTCAGCAGTCCAATTGTTACTTTGTTGAATATGACCACATATATCATTAAACATTATGCACAGATGAAGAATAAGTTTGCAGTCTCATTGATCATTGGTAGCAATACCCTAACAAAGAGTGCAAAGAACTTGAGACAGATTGAATTAACAATGCTTGCCAAATGCAAAAGCCAACACAAGATACAAAGAAAATGAATTACATTTAGAATTCTGAAATGTGTTTACAGTCTAGAAGTACCAACAAAATAAATGGGTCTACTGATCAATAATTAATTGGAAATATTGCAATTTAAAAAAAAATGAATTAAATAAATTAATCCCTCCAACAGTTACACACACACATAAGAAAAAGTAAATGACAGCACTCTAATAAAATCCCAGGAGTAGACCTCAAACACCTTATAAGGAGAGAAGATACTGAAACATTAGTACACGTAACTGATGTTTGTTCTTTTATTTGACTCAATAACCTTAAGGGCAAATATTTTCCTAAACACAGAAGACTTTCTATCCACAACTCTAGTGTAAAGCAGCAGACTACAATGATATGTCCCACAAATATAAACACATTTTTAAATATTATGTTATATTATGCATTGGTAAGGGACAAACATATTTTGTGTGTGTGTGTTAGGGTAGAGTAGTGCAAATAAATTAGTGCTGCAGTTCTTGCCTTTACTTAGTATTGTTTGGAACTATGGAAAAAAAGAAATAAGGAGGACACACTAACCTCACGGTCTAAACCAGACTGGAAGAAGAAAACCGGTACAAGCAGCCCACACTGCTGAAATCCGAGCCTCTCGCAGAGCCGAAGCTGACCACGAGGGAACCTGAGAATAAGATAATCCAGGTACCAAAAAGATCTGGTAACCTAGATAGTGTGGGAACAGCGTACAAACACAGAAAAAGATAAAACAGCAGGGGATGCCGGGGGAACGCTACACAGACAGAGCGCCACCGGGGAGCACAATGATCACCCAGTCAGGAGGAGGAGAACAGCCATCATGGAGCCTTTAAGAGCGACAAAGCGGGAAGGAGATGGAGGGGATAAGGCAAAAAAAGAAAACAAAAATAGCATGCTCAAATAAAGAAGCCCAACATACCAATATCCAAATGTACCAACAAAACACCTTTCTCTGCCAAAGGAGAAAGGGAGGAAAGGAGTGAGAAGGAAGGAGAGAAGGACTACAGGAAAAGGGAGAGGAAAAGGAAGGGAACAAGGAAGGAAGGGAGAAGAAATAAGACAACACTACAGATAATAGAATACATTAAAGGAGAACTAAAGTAAAAAACAAAAAAGGACAGTTAAAATACTTACCTTATACAGAGCTGAATGGTTACAGTCACAGCATGAGCTGTGCTGTAATTAGCTAGCAGCCGATCATTCTTCAGCTGCAGTTCCTCCTGCCTTGCTTCATGTTCATTGCGGGGCCAATGAGAATGCTCCCCGCAATGAGTTTGATGATGTAGAAGCCAGTGAAGCAGGAAGAAGGAGCTGCGCACTGGCTTCTCATTCAACCAGCGCGTTGTGAAGGAGGAGTCGGGGGAGCTTTGGCTGCTGGCTAATTACAGCACAACGCATGCTGTGACTGCAAACAATCGGCTTTGTGTAGGGTAAGTATTTAAACTGTCCTTGTTCATTTTTTTACTTTAGGACTCCTTTAAGGACACAGACATATAATCCACTCCTAACACAAACACCAAATGAAGGGGGAGGGGGAAGAGGAGAGAGAAAGGAGAAGAAGATCAAACTACTGTATATACATAAAATAGCAGAAAAATTCAAGCTAGGAACCACCTAGCAATGTAGAAGAAAGCAACATAAAACGAAAAGAGCAGCAAAGGCAAAGCAACAAAAAGGGAGAGGGAGGAAAGACTAACGGGGTGAAACCCAGGACTACAAAACCACAAAACTAGGACATTATATCCTAGTATGCCACACAAAAATGGAGAAACACAAAATCACACTCAAATTACTTTATACTTAAAAAAAATAAAATAAAATACTGGGAAGGACACACAAACAAAGAACAACATGACAAACTCATAGACTTCCTCGCCTAAAGAAAGACCAGACCAAAACAAAAGCACACCTGAACCAGAATACATTAGCACAGCCGCCATGAGGAGACCTTGTCTTGGAATTCAGAACATCACTACAAGAAGACTTTTGGGACATAATCCAAGACATACAAACAGATATCACAGAACTAGGAGACCAAACAAACCATATAGAAGAAAAAAAAATGGCAGAATTTCGCAGACACAATCAACGGCTCACTAGACAAACAAGCAAGATTGGAAGAAGTAGTTAATCAACTGACAGCTAAAATAACAGACCTGGAGGACAGAAACCACCGCAACAACATAAAGATCTGGGGAAAGATACCCAGAGGAAGGAAGAATTTGTTTTCCCTTCTTCGTTCTCTCTCTTACGATAAGTACTTGAAGACATATTCCCTCTCACAAACAATCCAGAATGAAGGCACCTGAGGGGATGAGAGGAGAAAGGGAGAGAGGAAGGAACCATGGAAGGTGGGAGGATGGAGGGGGGAGGGGGAACTGGAGGACAGAGGACCATACAGAACGACTTAACCAGCTGAAAACAACACAACTGAAAACCAGGACAAAAATGCTGGGATGAGGGTATCAATTAGACAAAGAGACAAAATAAAATACCTCACAGAACTAGATTCTAAACAGTATAAGCAGAAAAAAAAACAAAAAAAAAAACACAAAAGTGAAAAATATCTATGGCATACAGAGAAGGCACTGCCTAGAAAAGGGACAGAAAACAGAAACTTTTGTTAGAAACAAAACATAAGTTTCCAAAACTGGACTCTTAATACATATAAAAACAAATTGAAACAGAACAACATTAGAAAACTGGACTCTAGAAACTAGATAAGCAAATGCTTGGAATATGTGGTCTTTTCTTTTCTTTCCTCTTCTTTCTCTCCTCTGTGTTTGACTACATATTTACATTTTACAGTGGTCATTGAAATATGCTTACCCTTATAAAGATTCAAATGCCTAAGCCCAGCTCGATCCACAACTTATGGAAAAGGTTGCAACCCAATGTGGGGAAAACCTGACCCTAATAAAATCTTTGCTTCTGTTTCAGCCTCAGCCGGAACAGACCTCCAAAGATAAATTGACGTCCCTAAAAAAGGGAAAACTATTAATGATAATGATAAATGAATATTTAAAGTTTAAAAATCGTTCTAATGTCGGTACTCAGTTATCCAGATATAAAGATAAAGACGAAACCTCAAAACAAATAGCAAATTATCACCAAGAAAATGGAGTTGAAAATCCTAAACCGTAACACAAAAGAGCTAAACACTCCATATAAAAGAAAATCAGCATGGAATAAAGCACACAAACAGAAAGCAGACATACTGTACAGTAATATGCTGCCAAGAAGCACAGATTCACAAACAATAAGTACAACTTAGGATTCCACTCAATGACTGACACAAAAAAAAAAAAAAAAAAGTGGGGTGTCTCATGTTTTCAAACAAGCTCAACATACAAATCACAAAAAAAGATACACAGGGAAGATATGTCATAGTAAATGGTACCACAAACAACACAAAATACACAATAGCAGGGGTTAACACCCCAAATAAGAAACAAACAGAATGCAACATAATCAGCAAAAACAAACAAGACAATGTGATGATCCTAGGAGACCTCAACATGGTCGTAGACCCAGAAATAGACACATCTCACCCAACAAACCACAAACACTCCAAAGATACAATAAGATAAAGTAAAACATTCATGAAGATACTACAGCAGAACAACCTCTTTGATGCATGGAGATGAAAGAACCAACGGCTAGAGAATACACATTTTACTCAATCCCACACAACAACTACTCTACAATAGACCATATTCTTTTGGACAGATACGTTACAAAAAGTGAAAAAGATCAAAATCAATGGTCAGACCATGCTCCTTTGTATTGACTATCCGGGATGACAATCCTCAACCATCTTGCAAGAGATGGAGACTTAATGAAACATTTTTAAACCTACCGGAACACAAAACACAAATAGAACAGGACCTTAAAGAATACTTTGAACTCAGCACAAACAATAACCCCACAGCCATCCCAATATGGCTAGTCCATAAAGCAGTAATTAGAGGGAAAATAATTGCTATAGCCTCAAAACACAAAAAACAAAAGCAAGCACTCCAAGCAGAGCTTTTAACAAAAGTAGCAGAACAAGAAAGAAACACCAAACAAAACCCAACCAGAGAAAAAGCAAACAAAATCATGGAATTAAAAACACAAATAAACAAACTGAATCTAGAAAACTGCAAACAAAACCTAAAATATTTCATGGCAAACTTTTATAGGAAAGGCCACAAAGCAGACCACTTACTAGCCAAAAGACACAAGCATGGTTACCCTACATATACTTTCAAACACATACAAAACAAAAGATTTATAATCCCCAAAAAATAACACAACAATTCGCCATATACTACGAAAAGCTATACAACTTAAAAGACCAATCTAACAAACACCCTAATGTTGAAATGATCCAAACATTTTTAAACCAAATACACCTCCCCAAGATTCACATACCACTGGGTATGAAAATATGGGCAGACATTGAAAATTCATACCTTCCACATAACACTATGTAACACATTCTATGGACACCCAAAAAACAAAGCAAAAATGAAACAAACAACCCTAATGACAACTAAGCTTGGACTGGACCATGTGACAGACTGACCCAAATGGGCGGAAGGGATGGATCTCTCTCCACTAACAACAGTGAAATCATTACGCTACATCTCCCCATATACAAATGTAAAAAGTGGATAAGCAATGAAATAACTATAGATCACCAATATTTCAACCAGAAACTAAAATCATTCTACTCCCCAAAACAGAATACTATTCATATCTTACAATAGTAAATATGCTAAAAAAAATAAATAATATATACCACAATACAAAAAAAAAACCTAAAACAATCATAGAACGACTAATGCTACAATAATTTAAGAAGTACTAAAACAAAATCACAAGTATATAACTACTTAACAGAGGAATCAAATATTAAAAAATTACTGTATGTGGTCAGATGGTAAAGAGATCTATCTAATACATTCACAGAAAAACAATGGCACCTTCATTTATGTTGTTAAAAGGCATATCAATGAGTAATAACCACAGGGAACAATATTGTAAACTAGCAGTGAGGGGGTACTGGGTGCCCACCAGAATACATCTAATATTCCTCTTAACACCAAGGGGGTAATTCACGATCCTCCGAAGTGAGGTGCGGAGTGTTTGCCTCACTTCAGAATGATTGAGATGCGCTCGCTAGTGTCCTGCACATGGGCATCAGTGAGCGCATTAAAGGGATTCCAGTCTCGGCGAGAGCATAAGAGTTGCCTCGCCGAGACTGGAATCCCTTTAATGCGCTCGCTGATGCCCGCGTGCAGGACATCAGCGAGCGCATCTCAGTCATTCCGAAGTGAGGCAAACACTCCGCACCTCACTTCGGAGGATCGTGAATTACCCCCCAAAACTCTGTTGGTGAAACTGCAACAGAGAAGGAGACATAGTACATATCTTTTGGATGTGCCCAAAAATATGCAATCTATGGAAAAAATTATTCCAACTGATCCACAGAATCACAGGGAAACCAATCCCAACCATACTTGAAACAACACTACTACATATCTTGCATCCAAAAACACCAAAACCAACAAGAATTATAGACACACACCTAATACTAGCTACGAAATTATGCTGGGGGTCACCCAAAGTGCACCCTTGTTCTGAAATCCTTAAAACATTTGAAGTGAATGCAGAATTTGAAAAAATAACTGCTTGTAATCAAAATCAATATGAAAGATACCTAAAAAACCGGGAAAGCTGGGTAGCATTCAAAGAACTACCCCACAACAACCTGATCCAGCAATGATTAAAAAACATACATATATAGAAAGGACACCGAGACTGACAATTTTTGTTAACATGTTGTTTAATATTGTTATGAAGTTATTTTATAGAAAATGAAAAATGCTAAAGATAAATAATGATTATAAAATAGATCTATACATATGGAAATAACACTGTTAAAAATCAATAAAAACAACTTATTAAAAAACGTACCTTGTATCAAGATGAATCGTTACAGTCACAACATGAACTGTCCCTACATCAATGCTGACTTCACAGCGCAGGCTGACACAGGAGCCATCGTGAAGTTTCTCCCATTTGGTAGAATATGAGGTGAAAAATGGTTTCAATGTCATCACGTTCATTGTGAGGGTCAAGGAGAACACTCCCCACAATGAGCATGATGAGGTGTGAGACCGATTCAACCAAGTCTGAGGAGCTTCATGGTGGCTCCTGTGTCACCCTACGGCTTATGAAGTCTGCCGAGGTGCCGGGAAATTACAGCACAGTTCATGCTGTGACTGTAATAATTCAACTTTATATAAGGTTTTTTTAATATTTCTTTTCTTTTTTATACCTTTAGGTCTCCTTTAAGTATTAAGATACAAAACTGCATTTTTGATCATGCCATGGAACGTTTTATACGATTAAAATAAATCAAAATATGTGCCACATGTGAAACAAAGAAGCATGAAATCGATATTAAAACATATAATTGCATTATTTTAGTTGTCTTTTTTTAGATTTTTCATAATGCTAGGAAAAAAATCCTCTTTCAGTGTTAAAAAAGCCAGTTAAAAAATATACATGATAGTAAAATGAAGCAACTAGTACAACCAAAATAATGTTATTAAGAAATAGTATCCAGATGGAATCCATAATTTAGAAAAGTTTCAAACAGAGCAGGAAGTGGTTAACAGAAGGACTGTCGACTTGGCTCCGGAAGCAGGATTTACAGAAGCTGACAAAGAGAACTTTAATGATTTCTTGTCATCCCACACAGAGCATTTAACAAAAAACTTATACAGTCTTGAGCACAAAGGGCCATACAAAAAAGAAGAAGGGATTGTTAAATATTTAAGTTGCAGTTTTATTTTAATGAACAAGCCTTGAAAAAGGTTAAAATAAAAAAAAAAATATATACAAATATGGAACACAAACTTTTGAATAAAGGAAAAGTATAAAACAGCTTTAGTTGCTATTCGGCGCTCTTTAAAATGAAACAAACACCTTAACAGATTCCACTCAATACCACCTGGACTCAGAAACTCCAGCTGCACATGAAATGGCAAAAATAAATGTTACCATATATTCTGGTATATAAATCACACTTTTGATACCAAGAATTTTGTCTAATTTAAAAAAATAGAGGAAAAAAAAAAAAAAAAAAAGTAAAATTTGTTACAGAAAATTTTATTTAAAGTGCACCTGTCAACTCGAATACTGGATAAAGTTCTACTAATTAAACTTTTTTTTTTTTTTTTTAAATATAGATGCATTAAAAAAATAAATAAATAAATAAAATAAATTCCTTTATACAGCATCTCTCACTGTCTGTTTCCCTGTCAGCCAGGTTGGGAGGAAGAGTCAAATATATGACTGATAAGTTGCTTCCTCCCGTAATATTCTCAAGTGCGTTCATGTAAATGTGCTTTTCCTTATAAAGTGAATAAACCCCAGCTAGCAGGGATCATTGGGACCCCCACACCTCCCCCTGATCCCCCCCACCCCAGCATCCAGCACTACTGTAATACCAGCGCTATGGAAATAATTAGTATAAACTAAATAAACCCCATCTAGTCGTGGTCCCCGGGACCTCCACACCTTCCCCCAGTGTCACCCTTCACATAGTGCTACGCTGAGTGAGGGGATCAGTAAGTACAGGAAGTGGCTCCCTGGGAGCCACTTCCCTTCCCCCTGCCAACCTGTCCCTGTGGGGTAGAGGGACATATAGAAATAAAAAGAAGGGGTCTCTGGGACTCCTATCCCCCCACCCTCCCCCAGCGCTAGGCAGGGTGGGGGTTCGGTACCACTGGGTAGGAACAGCTCCCTGTTGGGGGCCATGAGAGAGGGTCAGCGATTGACACCCCTCCAGGAGAGGAACCCATGCCAACTGGCTAAAGGGGGTGGGGGTGTTGTGTTCAGTCCTGACCTCTTTGGTTAATGTTGATGCCCCCCTACCCCAATTGATTACTGGGGTATAGGGAAGGGGAGGGGGTACAGCCTGACACCCCCCTTGTTGGCGATCCCCCCACCCCCACATAGTGGTTGGTGAGAGTGGGGGAGATAGGAGTCCCAGGGACCACTACTAGTTTTGTTTATGCCCCTCTACCACACAGGGACATGGGAGTAGGGGGAAGAGTTTGGTACCGATCCCCCACCTCACCTAGCAGGGACCCCTTCTTTTTATTTCTATATGCCCCCTACCCCTCAGGGACACAGAGGGGCAGAGGGGAGGGAAGCGGCTCCCAGGGAGCCGCTCAATGCACTTAGTGATCCCCTCACCCAGCCTAGTGCTAAGTGAGGGGTGATACTGGGGGAAGGTGTGGGGGTCCCGGGGACCCTTACTAGATGGAGTTTATTTAGCTTATACTAATTATTTACATAACGTTAATGTTACAGTAGCGCTATGGAAATAATCAGGTTTTAAATAATTTAACCGTTTTCTTGCCTGTAAATGATTAATATTGCTGGATGGGAGTTGATGCTGGAGGGATCAGGGTGAAATGTGGAGCACCCAGCCTAGTGCTAAGTGAGGGGTGATACTGGGGGAAGGTGTGGGGGTCCCAGGGACCCTTACTAGATGGAGTTTATTTACTTTATACTAATTATTTCCATAGCGCTAGTATTACTGTAGCGTTGTGTAAATAATTGGGTTTTAAATCATAACCGCTTACATGCCTGTTAATGATTAATAGTGCTGGGTTGGGGGGGTGTTTGATGTTGGGGTAGTGTGGGGGCCCAGTGGACACCCAGTGTAGGGAATCTTATTGCTGCAGCAATATCAGCAGGTATTGCTGCAGCGCTAAGTCTAGCATTTCATGCTTTAGTTACTGCTGCCAATGCTCGTCCCCGGTTTCATTTAGTGAGCATGGAACCAGAGTATTTGGGGACGTGGAAATAAATTTTGAGTGGCAGGTCCTAACTAACAATGGCAGCTTCCAGATCTGGAAATCGGGACAATCTTAGTAAGACCTATTTAATAATCTTAAGGTTTTTTTTTTTTTTTTGAGAATCGACTTTATTATTTACATTATCGATTGATGTATTTTACTCAACTATAACAATTGCAAGGTGACAGGTGCACTTTAAACTGATGTCGTGCTCACAATGCCATCATGCAAGAGATCTGCATATGATGCTAATTTTGATATGCTGAGGAATGCAAGAACAACATACTGACAGCTTGTCACTTCAATGTGATCAATGCTTCCTCAGAACAAAATGATCTGCAGAGGCAGTAAAACCCAACTGATCCATAAAGAGCAAGGATTGGATGATGTCTCTGAGACAAAGTAGTTGCATTGTCTCTCATACAGCCATCTGCTTGAAGGCCAAAGAGATAATACAACATCCCTGGTTATGCAGGATGGTGCACACGATTCATGCAACATGACCTGACAAATCGTCATAAGACCAAAATCTCTCAGAAGCTGCCAAATGATCTTGAGGACAAAATCACTTTGTTTCAGCATTTCCTGATTGCACAATGTCAGCAATGCATCAGTTTTTACAAAATGATTTGAACTTCTAACAAATCAAATGGTTGACAGTGTTGGCACCAAGACTGTATCCATTCATACAACAGGTCATGAATGCTCACACTTCACAACCTGTTAGTCTGCATGGCTGACGGAGATAAAACCCCCTCCGATGGTGATATAGATAAGAGAAAGACAATGCCCAAAGAGAAATTTCCATCTAAGGTATTCATTCATGTTTCCTTGAAATAGAGTAGATGGAAGAGAATGACATGCACAATTGGCTCGATAAGTTCCGGTTCACGTTGTCCCGGATGCAGATTGACCAACACAAGAATCCTGCTCATCTTGTATCAGTTTCATCTCTATCTAACTGACAGTGTCAAGAAATGCATGAAAAGATCTTGCAGTGATTCCAGGTGGTTTGACATCCATACTGCTGGATGTTTCTGTCAACCACCATTCAAGTGCAAGTTCCAGGAGTTGTGAACAGCAGGGGTGAAATCTGGGACACCACAGCTCACTGTTGCCTACAATTTCAAGCAGCCAATCCTTGCTATTATTACCCAGTGGGTGAACAAGCATGGGACTCAATGTAATCAAATATTATTGTAAAATCTTTCAGAAAATGTTCAATCAGTAATGATCTCGATGGATCGGGGGATGATGCCTTATAGATTGATTCGAATGATTGTGACATTTTGTCAGATCATGGTTCCAACAATGATTAATTGTATGTTGATACAATTACTGATGAGCAGTTTATGCAGATGTTCAATAAGGACAGTGACACTGAAGTTAATAGATTTTGAATGATGCATTGTATGTATTTTGATTATTTTTACAGGTTTTTATGCTGTTGCTTGTTTCACAATAAAATACTGGTATGCTAATTGATATTCCTGAATTTATATGCTTAAATGTCTAGGGGTAAGGGAACCTGGGATGTCTAAATGTACTTACTAATGTAGGTCTGTTGTCCCACACTGCTTCCTCCTTTCTGCACCAACCACTATTTACTTTGCCATTTTGAAAGTCATGATACAGTAGCACTTCATGTGTTCCCTGTGCACACAGTACACAGCAGCAATAAAGGGAGCTAAAGCTGCTTCTTTGCTTGCTTTTATCGGCAATGAAGAAAAGGAGGCAGAGCTGTTGCAAAATCACGTCACTGGAAAGTGAAGAGCAGCTGGAGCAAGAAGGAGGAGGCAGTGGGGAGAAAAAACATACATTGGTAAGTATATTTAGACTTTCCAGGTTCCCTCACCCCCAGAACATTGAGAACTTTAGTTCTCCTGTCACTCAGGCTATCTTGACTATAAAATAAGGTGAATCAGTCACAGAATGCTATGCTGACCAACAGCATAGAAAGCCCTGAATCCACCAGAGCAGGGATTGAAATGAAGGGTGAATCTCTGTAAAGCGCTGCATAAATGAATAAATTCATACACTGAAATGTTCAAGATGTGAGATGTTACTCCTAGATTCAATTCATGCATTCAGCTTGGATGTTTATTCAAACTGCTACCATTACAATAAATCTGTTATTCATTCCATACTTTCATTGTATCAATTTCAGCGAGTATTTCCCCAGGTCCCTCTACTTCTAATAACTACCATTAAAATTATTTTAAAATGAACATTAATGCTTAACATTTTGTGTTTAATAAGAACATTTCTAAGACTAAATTTCCTAATTAAAAACTAGTTAACTTTTGCTGAGGAGATTAAATATTCAGGTCTAAAATCAGAGGATGTGTGTCGTAGCCCAGAGTCTTAATCAATAGAACATCTTCTATGGAGCATATTGTTATGATAAGATAGAAAGTGATCGTCCAATAGTACCCTTTCTCCAGTAAAACAGGAATACTTATAAAACTAGAGCAAAAAAAGAGACCATAACAGATAAAGAAACCAAGTGCACTTGAACATACTGTTCTTATAGAGAACAGTGCACAGTAAGATTCTTTCACTGTAGTTTTGTTTGCTCTAATTTCATGAAAGAATGCAGCCCACCATGTATTGGCAGGTTACTTGAATAATTCATAGTGCTGCTTATTTGTTTTTACACTATGAAACAGAAAATAATTTGTAATAATTAGATCTCCCATACGTTGTAATGAACCCACTCTGCTGTACCACCAACAAAGTGCCCTCAGGGAAGTATTACATAGCCAACCCATCTGTGACTATACAAACACATAGATGGCTAAATCCAAAGCTCTATTTATTATTATTGCAAACTATGTAATTACTGAGTCATGTTGGAGAAAGTGCACATCTTTTAATTTCTCTTGCAGACAAGTCAAACTGGAGCAATTTCTAACACGGCGTAGGGAAACTGTGGCTCTTCAACTGTCTTGTTGTGGCTCTGAATGCATCTCCCTCGCCCATAACCTCCAACGCTTCTTCTGACAGGATGTCAGTAGATCATGTGATCGGGAGCGTGCACTCCTCCCCATTTTCTGCAATTTCCCCAGTGTAGGAGGAAGCAAAATGGCTCCCTCCTGTGCAAGGTTTGCCAACCCCTGCTCTAACAGATCAGCAGCTCACACCGCCACCATACTCAGCAATCATAATCTTCAATACGTATGAAAAAATAAGGCTGCTTCTGACTTATCATTGTCTATTTTTTATGAACAGACTAAAGAGTTTCATCCCAAGAAAATAGCAAAATTAAATCAACCATTAACATCATAAATTTAATTTATTGAAATATCAGGTGATGTTCTTTGTACAATCCCTTAGCATTTTGAACTTTGTTTTCTACATTTCTTTTCCCTTAATGTTTATGTAGAGACGTGAAGCATCACTCTTGCACTGCCAATTATTGGTTTAAGGCACTATTAGTAATGTGCATGTAGCACTTTATTGGTTTACAAAAATGGTAAAATCACAAATAAATGTTAAAAATAATAAGTATTATAAGTACAACTATAGAAATGGGAGCACATCTAGCCATCTGAATGACTGATTTCACTGCAATTCCTCCACTCAGACACTGTGAAAATCATCTTTTGGTGGACCCAACAGGAGGACCAGAGCTGCATACCAGATAAATGTTGCACTTTTGGTCTGATCTCTAAATATCAATTTGCTCAGCTTCTTCCCTCCAGCAGAATTACCACTGAGTGAAAGTCCAACTTAATTATTTTTTCTCTATGTTTTCCACATAAATAACATTTATTTGTAGCTAGTAAAGTATTGCATGCTAAATATTTTATCAAATTAAAAAAAAAATATATATATATATATATATATATATATATATATATATATATATATATGTAACCAATCTGTAAGTCATTCTCTATGCAAAAAAGCTCCACTATATTTAGAACCCACATCAATCTATCAGCAATTATCATCACTCTGCAGAAGCTGGAAAAAGTTAAAGAAGGACTAGAGTCACTAATAAATCACAATCTCCTCTGAGACCCATCATGGTATTTCATATTCTGGAGAGGTATCAATATGCAGTAAACCACATGGGGCAATGAGGAAGTTCTACTGGTGGATTGGCATAACAAATATTAGATGAAAAATCAGTAATACAGGAAAAAGGTAAAAGGAGAAGAACGCAAAAGGCCAGTGTTTACCCTTAGCTATAGGCTATTGTGATATACTTAAGCTTTGCCTTTTTGCGCCATCCTGTTGTTTTCTATACAGTAATAGTTTACCCACAAGCATATTTGCGATTTTGTCTAAACCGGCATGCATACAATTATGTTTTATTAGTAAAAAAAAAAATAAAAAAATGCATAGGATTGTTTCTTGGGTATTTTAAAAAAAAAGTGAAAAATCCAATAAACTTGATTCTACAAGAAAATAAATAATTCCTGCAGTGTTTAAAATGATTTTCTCAAATATACAACATGAGCAATATTGTAAACATAATATTCTGGGGACAGTTAGTCATAGAAACTTTTGAAATGAATAAATAAGTATAGTCTGCAGTAACAATAACCTACCATTCGGAAGGCAGATCAAGGGGTTCTCTTCTGTCACAGAGTCTTGTTCTGGCCCTTCAGGCCTTGGAGGAAATGGTTCTTTCACCTGGGACATCTGCCAAGTCACTCAGTAGATGTAACAAATGTAATTAACAAGCAGGCTCTGAAAGAGAACCAAAATAACACATTAACTTACAGAATTCCAGAAGATGACACAGAGACAATGGTGCTAATGTTTAAGTCAGCGCTGGCACTTAAAGGATAGCTTTGCTACAGTTTTCACATTCATTTTGGCATCCTTCTGCTGAGAATAAAGGGGAAATGCATCAAAGTAAAAATAATTGTCATATGCTATTACTGCAATTTTTTTTTTGTGGCACGTTACAGTTACTTTGCCTGCAGTGCAATTGTCATGCCACCACAAATACTCTGCTGAAAAACAATAGGTGACTTAATTAAAGGGGTTACTGTCCTGTTGAAGCAGTTCATCTCAGCCATGTTCTCCTCTGCTGCTGCCCTCCCTGTGCATTTCCTAATAGTCGCGTGGGAGAGCGTGACGTCATCAATGCGTCCTTCCTTGATGACATGCATGCTTTCCCATGTGTCTATTAGGAAATGCAAATACGGAGCTTCACAGGGAGAGTGGCAGCAGAGGAGAACGCGGCTGTGATGAACTGCTTCAACCGGACACTGCAGAGTCGCCGGCACAGAAAGAAGATGGAATCAACAAGGAAGTGCTGGATAGCACTTCTATAAAGGTAAGAAAATGTATTTTATGGACAAAAGTGAAAAATAAATGCATTTAATAAAAGTTAGTAATTAGTATATACTAGCATATGCGTTTTTATCAATTTTTGCCAGAGTGTCCCTTTAAGTCAAAGTCCTCATTTCTGTAGCTTTATATTTTCCTATCAGGTACTTACAGCAAACAACTTTCATATGTCACAAACAAAAACACCCACCTACTGTGTCTTTGAGCCATTACCTTCTAAAAAGTACTCTGAATGAAACAGCAAAAGGAGTAAAAGCAAATTTTCTACAAAGTGTAGTTTATTCCATAACTAGGTACACGACATGTATGAAGCCTACGGCCCTTTAACAAGTGAACTTGATAAAGGGCCATAGGCTTGAAACACGTCGTGTACCTAGTCATGGAATAAACTACGCTTTGAAGAAACTTTGCTTTTACTCCTTTTGCCATTTGATTCGAATTATTTGGATCGTCTCGGGGGATGTGTGGAATAACAAAGCATTTGGATAAATAAATGTACACACACTACATTCTTATTTCTATAAAGTACGATGTCCAACTCTTCTGGACTTTTTCATGAAAGTGAGTATTTGGCTATGTATTCATGTCACTTTGGGTCGGGATGCTCCGATTTAGCAATTTCACTTTTCCTTATTCAGATTCCCATATCAAAAAAGCAAATGGTGTCGGACATGGTTTATTGCAGGATAGTTAGTTGAACAGTTGGAGTCCTGGCATCAACCCCTTAATTCGGCTTTTTGATGCAAAGTAAAACTGGTGAATTCAATAAAGTGTGCAATGCAGAATTTACTACTTTGACAAAATCTGCTGCTTGATGAATAGGTGCATTACCTGTGCAGTTGTAAGTGCACTGTTTGATGAATACCAGAAAATGGCAAAGTATCGTATTAATGCGAGATCAGACCCTAATGCAACTGTTTGGGCTTTCATGAATAAGCCCCTTCAGTGGAGCAATAGATAATATCAATTTATCAACAAGGTCAAAGTATTTTTCAGTAAAAAAAAACAAAACAAAACATACTTTCTTGAAATGAGAAGCAGCTTTTGAAAACAGAGAAAGCAACAATAAATGCAATACTTAGATTGTAAGCTTTGCAGGGCAGAGACCTCCAACCTCTCGTCTCAACCGCAACCTAGCACTTAATGTGATGTAACCTTGTGATATTTTACTCATACTGTTTAATGCACTTTTCCCATATCTGTATTATATTTGTATTGCTAAATAATACATCGATGCGTAAATTTGTGACGCTTTATAAATAAAATTATATATACATTCATAGGGACATATTCATTATGGAGTTACTGCCAATGTCTGGCCATATTTTGATGGCAAACAATAAAACAAACAAAAAAGTTAATACTATTAGGCATAACAAACTTTAAGCAGTTAACTTAAATGTATTATTAGCACCAACAGCAGTCTACTACAATTACACTACTCTATACCCATATTTTATTCTACATGTACAGAATCCTAAATGGGCAAACTTCTGATTTTTCTGATTTACTAATGAAATATAAAATAATACGCATTATCTTATGGCATACTGAACACTTACAAAAACATATATGTACTATACTGGGGAAGCAGGGTATAGATGAGTAATGAGTATCCTGTACATCACATACATGATACTATCCTAAGTAAAGAAGTGAGTAAGTACATAGTGATAGAGTATAGTTAGAGTAAGTTGTCTGTAGACAGTAAAGACTGCAGGCACCGCCTGACGCACACCAGTCCGGCTACAATCTATAGGATATGGCATAGCTATACAGTGTGCATGCAATCTAGAGGATATGGCATAGCTATACAGTATATATATATATATATATATATATACACACACACACACACACACACAATCTATAGGATATGGCATAGCTATATAGTGTGTATATACAATCTATAGGATATGGCATAGCTATACAGTATATATACATATACATACAATCTATAGGATATGGCATAGCTATACAGTATATATATACACAATCTATAGGATATGGCATAGCTATACAGTATATATATATATATATATATATATAT
>WMED01008249.1:0-17056 GCA_019650415.1 Pipa parva | reverse complement strand
AAAAAAGATTCCAGTTGACATATATAATTAGACTAATTTATTTACTTTTTTACATTTATATTTCAATACAATATATTATGAGGCTCCCAAAACAGAAAAGAATAACACCCAAATTCCATTCATCGTGAGATTGAGTAATATATGAGGTACATTTTACTTTTACCTTTTTGAATTGTTTCACCATTGAATTCCTTTTTGATTGTTCCTTTATAAACAACTGAATGGAATAAACATTGTGACAAACGAGAGAACAGCTAAGGAGAAATTAGAAAATAATTCAAAACTCATACATTTTACTGTAAAAATGAGAGAAAATGTTGAAAATAGGCTAAAAAATGATACAGTACAGAAGCGGTTTAGCCCTAAAGTTATTATCATTAATCATTATTTCCTAGTGATAGAAATTAGACAATTCCTTTACAATTGTATCAAATGAAACAGTAATACATGAAATGGTGTGTATATATATATATATATTTTTTTTTTTTTAGTCTTTTCTTCAACCCAAATTGGCTTTTATAATTTTTTTATATAGATCATTGAAAAAAAATTGAAAAAAAAATTTGCAATTTATAAATATCACCCCATACTGTGTAAGCTTTACCCCATGTTTTAGAGGAGGAAAACAGCATGAAGGCTATTACCATCAAATATTTTATTTTACTGCTTGCAAATGAAATGCAATTTCTGTAGCAGATGTAAATTCACCATCTTCCCTAATCATATAACAGATTGTACTTACAAGGTCATTGGTGTATAATCTGTAAACAATTGTAGAACGTTGGTGACAGTAGAGAAATTTATAATGCTGTCTTCATGTTACAAATGTTTTGCCTGTTCAATTACTGCAAGAAAAACAGATACATAATGATCTAAAGGTTATTAGATTACAAAACATACTTAATGGAATTCTCAGGGCGAAATTAAGCAAGATTTCCATGCAACATTCTTCCTGCTAAACCATTGATGCTGCTCAACCATACCAAGACTTCAATTTTGGCCTTGTTTATCAAGTAGTATAATCACAATTTTTACTCATTTTGATTTATTTTGCCCACAAATTTATTTTTCGTTTAGGTTACATTATCCTTCATTAATAACCTGCAAATGATTCTGGAAACAAATGCAAAGCTGGTTACCTACAATAGTGGGTTGTCAGCCTAAGCTACCTTCTACTGCTGCTAAAACATATACTTTTTTTTTTTTTTAATTAATTTATACAAAATAATGAATTACTTAGAAAATACAAGCATATTCATTTGAACTATACTAGAGGTCAGGGTAATAGGATAATGTTAGAATGATCAAATCTGACCTTTTTATCACCATAATGCGGAAGCATATCTTTTCATTTACATGAACAAGTAAAAGGTGGATAATCTATAGTTCCCGTTTTGGTACTTTCCCAGATAAAGGGATCATATTGTCCTGAAAGCTTGCAATGATTATCTTCTAAAAATTCAAAAAAATCCATTATTTGAAATCCACCTTGGCTGTTTTCAGTGCCCTTTAAATATGTAATTTTTTTTGCAAAAAGACAATGGCAGGCCAAAATTAATATTAAAATAGTGTCAGTTGTAATGCCTGCTGTCATTATAGATTGGAACAATTGGAACACAACAGACCACACACCCTTTCTGGTACACTCAACATATTCAGCACTATATTCAAAACTTTATTAGTAAGTGCATGCCTTTAGCACATCCAAATGACCTCAAACAATATGGTAGGGAACTTGCTGCTGCTTTCAGTAGCAGTGGGAAAAGCAATAGAGAAAGACCTCTTCTTGACTTTTTTTGAGGTTTAAAGTGAATTTGCAGTGGCAGCCCAAGACCCTGACATGACAGGTTAGAGATACCAGATACTTTTAAATAGAGAAATGAAACATTATTTCCCATTGGACAGGTAGGAGGCTGAAATCTGCATATCCATCAAAATGTATTGAAATAGTATCAAAATTCCATTGATATGTGGGAAATATATTGGGGGGGGGGGGTTCAATTCAAATTTTCTTTTCTGTTTTTCTTTTTCTAAATTGTTATAATATAAGAATGCAAATTCAAATCATAACTAATAAAATAAAAAAAACAGATTTTCTCTATTTTAAATGAGCAAAAACCAACAACTAGAAAACACAAAACAGTCTGAGAGCACCAGAGCAGCAAATTAAATAAACATACAAGCCTGGGAGAAGTGCACAACCTTCATTGCCTGATGTACCTGCATTAATTCGAGCAAGTACAAGCTGCCATATGTATCTTCCCTAAAGAAGTCTCTATCTACATGTCTGTCTGAATGGTTTATCTGTTTACTTTCGTTCTTTTTGTTTTTAATTTTAACATAGTTAGTGTTCTTTATGGTCTTTTTCTTTCTGCAACCTTTCTCTTTATGATAACATCTAAGCAATCTTTTATGAATTCCCTTTAACTTTTGAAGCCCAAACGACCTTCGGTATGTTCTTTGTTCTTTCCCTATTGGAATAAGTTAAGGAAAAAGATTATTTACTAATCTGAACAGGTCCAGAAGTACCGTTTATTTGTACCAGATGCATGTCCTGAGGGATACATATTGATCTCTGATCAGCTTAAGCCTGCTATATTGACATTCAGCCAGACATTGAAAATAAGCAGATCAGCTCTATGGTTTGGAAAGGCTGGTGGTATAATAAGATCAATTTCTCTACTTTGTGTCATTTTGTAACATTTGATTGAAAGATAGCTCCACCCCATCCCACAAAGATTTTTTTTTTTATTTATTAAAAAGAGTCAAAGTAAGAAGTCTCTAAACATTTACATTGATGTATAGAGACAGAGGGACCAAAACCTATTGTAAAATCTAACCAAATCTAATCTATTAAGTCATCCATCTTTCCAGAATGTTGTAAAGTAACTTCAATTTTTTTTAAACAATATACATTTAGCCTCCCAACTCTCCTATATATATACTGTGTATGTATGTATGTATATATACTGTATATATATATATATATATATATATATATATATATGTTCTAATGTGATTAATGTTTTGCTTATTCAAATCAAATATAGTAACACAGCACATCTTGCATCAACTTGCATAGGTATTGGCGATACAATGAAGAAATGAGAGTAATGGATCCTGGATATCCAAAGTTAATCACAATTTGGAAAGGAATTCCAGAGTCACCACAAGGAGCCTTTGTTGACAAAGAAAATGGTATGCATAAAAATTAAAGTGGGAGTTATTAACTACAATGTGGCTTTCCAATCACAAAGGATTCTGTCATTTCAATTCATTTTGTGCCTTTTTCTTTAAGGGCTTTGATGGTAGGGTTACATAGGGAAATCATAAAAATTTAATGAAAATATTATTGGAAAACAAACTGTTCCAACTTAACAATTAGACAGTTTATCAAAAATTAAAGGGACTAGCAACACTAGGACAATAAAAAAAAAAAAAAACATCAATATGAATATGCTTGGAGGTATTCCTACATTATATAACCTTAAAGCTGAATTAGCGATTTTTATTGCTCTGATCTTTTTTCCATTTGCCTATTGCAGCCATTTGTATCTGCTGAGTAAATAGACTTCAGCCTAGTTCCATTGTATTCAGTCTCTTGATAAATATTCATATAGTCTCAAAAACTTTTTTTTACAAGCAGAATTGCCAAAAATCTAAATCGGTTCCTTTGTCTTAAGATTTCTGCAATATAATCTGAAAAAAAAACATCCTATGTAGTATTTTAGGACAGTGGTACCATCCCAAAAAGTATTTTATAATTCATTTTCCACCGTGCTTACTTTTATGCGCCATTATAAACCTTCTTTTAATTGAACATCACTATGTATGATGTTGGCTTTGCTTTTAAATATACTGCACATTTTTATCCATGTTTGAATAAAGGAACATATCTACGTATTGGAGTGCCGGAGTTCTCATAGCTTCTCTGTGTCCGATGTTGTCCGGGAAATTCCGACACTTTCATCTTTCCATATCAGGCTCCGAATTAGTAGTATTGGTTATTTACGAGCGCTCGGAGAGAGAACTTAAAGAATAACATGTTATCTCTATGAAAGCCTTTCTGAGGTTTAATGGGTCGTTACCAAGATTTATAACACAGTTTGTTAACTCAAAAGTATCTAAATATACAGGAACGAAACTAGATGCTGATTGGCTAAGCAGATTAAACATACATGTTGTTGGGACGTATAGTGAATGTCTTGGGAACACTACGGTCCATAATTTCTCAAGTAACCTTAAGACAGGCACAGACCACTGTCTCCAAGGAGGGCAAATTCCTTAGAAATGGCAAGGTTAACTGTTTGTTATCTAGCTCTACACAGGAGAAAACATTGCTTAAATTCCAAGGTTATATTGCTTGAGTAATATCCTAAGGCTAAGGTTTAGGCCTTAAAGGTATACATTCATTATGAGCCTAAAAGTCCATAGTAAGTTATACAGCGAATATAGATGTCCATATAGATATTGAGTAAATATAAGGTCCATAGATATGTCCATTGCGTAAAGATATAAGGTCCATAAATGTGTCCATCACAATGTACATATCCAAAATGGCTAGGGTATACTGTTGTATATACTAGGGACTATTTTGTTAGTAGGAGTTTTCTTTTGTTCAATAAAGAAATCGGTAACATGATTAATGAGTGATGAACCAGTAAATTTCTAATGAATAACTACTTTTATTTGAATGATGTTTTTCAGAACCATGATTTATAGGACCATACTGCAGTATCATGCAGTATCCTCAGTCAATCAATATGCAACTGAATTTCAAACATGTTATACCCACCACTGCTCATCAAATACATAAAAACTGATCTAAAATGCTCTGCATAGTAACAAAGTGAGAAAGTGGCCTTCCATTTCTGTGCTTACTTGCTATTATGAAAGTTAAGTTGCATTCTGATAATGATTATAGGATGAGAATAAAGAGGTGTCAGATTATTACATCATTTAAACACAGGTTTAAAATTATGCTCTATCTAAAATGTCTCATCCCCAAAACTAATGTTTAGATGAATCATTTTTAATAAGAAAACAAACCAAAAGTTTCCAGTTAATTACTATTTACTACACAATAATTACAAACTGTATTTTGGGGGAAACAACTAAACATTTGTTGAAATGCATATAGTACAATCATAATTATTATTAAGAATAATAAAATATATATATATATACTGTATATATGTGTGTATATATATGTATATATATTACATTTATATCTAGCATGGTGCACACACGTTAATTGTATTATTTTGTAAAATAAAATAACCTTTGCGATATTAGACTGATAACTTCTTCTTTTTTAGGCTTTACATATTTTTATAAAGGAAAAGAATACTGGAAATTCCAAAATCTGAACCTTCAGGTTGAACCTGGCTACCCAAGATCAATCCTTAAGGATTTCATGGGATGTGATGGTTCTGCTGATCAAGACAAAGATCGGACCAGTCCTCAAGATGATGTAGACATTGTCATCAAACTGGACAACACAGCAAGCACTGTGAAAGCCATAGCCATTGTAATCCCGTGTATACTGGCCTTGTGCCTCCTTGTCCTAGTTTACACTGTGTTTCAGTTCAAAAGAAAAGGAACACCTCGCCACATACTGTACTGTAAACGCTCTATGCAAGAGTGGGTGTGATGTAGGGCTTCTTTCCTAGAGGTTAGTTGAGATTCAACATCAGAGCTATTATGCTGTTCCCTAGCTAAAAAGCAGGCATCTGTGAGCTGGGATCATGGCTGATCTTTAATAAAGCCCAAGAGGCTTTGTATCCTGCCTTTGAGTGGGGATTCAATCATCTGGGAAGCTTCCATGAATTACAGTTTCTGCTGGTCCTCCAGTCCTTTGTATTTCTTTGTCATTCAATTTTAGGCCTTTCCTCTGCACATCGTAATGCTCCGTTTACTCTGAAAAGTAAACAATGACGAGGAGGAAAAAATGAAACATAGATAACAAAAGTTTTAGTAAAAACTTGAAGATCCTCTTTGAAATTCTATGTGCTGCAAGTACAACAAACCTGAATCAGAAAAAATAAATTTGACCAACACACCCAGTATTTAAATTCAAGAGAGTGTGAAGACCCAAAAATAGCTTTGTTTCCAAAGAGGATTGAATTTTCTGTCTGCTGTGGATAGATGCCCACATACGAATGTGTGGGAGAGTAATTTCACCCAGGACCTTCTGACTGTTTGGACAGTCTTTTTTTTTTTTTTCCCATCAAACAAGGGGCCAAAATATCTGCAATATAGTAAACAGCCTTAATGATGCATCCATTTTGTGTTTTATACAAATTTTCTGAGCTTTGTCCAAAAGTTTTTCACACATTTATAGTCATTAATGTACTGAAAACGAAACTTTTTTAGTTTTATTTTTGTTTGTTTTGCATTGCTCATCATTATATTTTTCACGCTGTATACAAACGCCTGGGGTCCCCTTATGCTGGTCTGTCTGGAACACTCATTTGAAAGCCTAGCAGGAAGCAGTGTGTCTTTGAAGTGGATTGAAATGATTTTCAAAATGGCAGTCCTGTTGTGAAGAAAATGACTAGACATATTACACTTTTTGTAACCCTTTGAGTGCTATTGTGCCAGTTTTTTTCAGATTCCATTGAAAGCATTTCTTTTGCATATAAAATAAAAGAATGCGGTGGGTAAGAAAATGACAGTGGGAGCGACTGTTTTCAACTAGCTCCTCATTTGGTGGCGGTTAAAAAATATATATATATATAATGGTAAATCTTAGGATTTTACATTGTTTCCTGCAATAATATATAAGTAAAAACGGTAATGTTCAGAAAGTTTTCAATGCTGAAAAAACTGCATTTAAACAAATAATTCTTTATGCCAGAAGGATCTGCTTTGTGCTGAATTGACAATGCACGAGAGCCCGAGTCATCTTTCACGCCTTCCGTTCCAGTGGTACACATCTACCGTCAACACCAAATCCAAATAGTGCATGTACCACCCATCACTGGATGCCATCTTGCATGTTAAAGTATTGTGGCATTAAGCATTGGGTCAATGGCAGTAACATAGCAGCACCAAAATAATTTCATGTCAAGTATTATTTAGCAGAAGTGCTGATGTCATTTTTTTGTGACCTGCAAAGCCGGGTCTGTTTTTCTTTCTTTTTTTTTTTCCTAGAGACAAGTCAGCAACTGACAGAGCTATGTATTGGATTAAAGAACTGCTGTTAATGTTTTTTAAGCTTTTTACAGTCACTGTGCTTTAAACATAGAAGGGTAGTCCAAGAAATTGCAGTCCCTTCCCATGCAACCACTTTGACACTTTGTTATACTTCATTTCCTAAGAATAGGATGCAGTGCTCTGACCCTTTAAAGGGAAAATATTGTTGTCAACTGTAATTACGGAGATATTTAAAGTATTTAATGACTCATTGCTTCGGTTATTAAGAGCCATGTTCTACATATTTTTCTAACCTTTAATGCGTAAAGTAAAAAAACTAGAAAGTAGAACGTGTGTATTTTAATAGGAAGAAAAACTATCCCTGTAGGTCAGTGTTTATGTAAACAACTGGTTAATCTAAAAATGCACAGACCTGTGGGTCCAGAATTGCTAATATTAATAAGCTGGCACGGTTGACTTTTCCAAATAAAACTCTCTGAATTCATTGCCTGATTAAGGCTGGTGGTTGTCTACTGCACAGGAATATTTTAATCTTGTGGAGTGAATTTAATTTTTAGCATTTGTTTTTTTTCCACTGAATAACTTGTAAAGGTATTTTAGTGAATGCATAATATTGATCCAGTAGTATGCAGTATTAAATGTAAAATAGTTCCTTTTAACCTTTCAAACGTAAACTTCAACGAAATGGAATGTTATTAAAACTGGAGCTAAATAAAGTCCCTTTTGATAATTGCATGGTTCCTAATAAACATTTTAAGTTCTCAAGCATAACCTATTGCTTAATGTTTTGAATGTTTTGATTCAAACATAGAATGATGTCCAAGATTTCACTATCGGTATTGGGAACTGTGTTAAAGAGGTATGGCTTTTCGAAGCAACATGATCACTAATTATATGATGCATACTATAAGGAGTTAAAAGAAATTGAACACAAAAATATGGTCTTTTTAAAAAAAAAAAAGTCTTTGGGTTTAGAGGCAATGTTCATTAAATATTGGCCATTTTAGATGTAATAAATGCAACCTTTAAAAATATTCTAATATACTTTAATTGCACAAGTAAAATAAATGTAGAAATATTTTGTGTCTTTAATATTTTTCTTCCTAAAGAAAGAATTATAAGAGAGTTGAACTTGCAATGCAGTATTGACCTAGAGAGGAGATATTTTACATTGTATCCCTCTGGTTCTTGATGAACTACAGATTTCAGCATCACTGATAGTATTTGAAGCTACAGTAAGCTGAAGCTTGGTTCTTATTTTGTTACAATTTAAAGTAAACGACAATAATAATTTAAGTGAACTAAGATTATGAAATAATTAGCTAGCAGAATGGTCTGTTTAAATTGCTGGTATTTAGTTTCCTTTATCGGCCATATTATTTTTATGAACCCTTAACAACTCATGGTCCCAGTACCTGTATTACCCTAGTCTGCTGTCCTGACAAACAAAAAGCTTATTTGTGTGCAAGGCTGGATTTATGGTGCTAATATGTATTAAGACTGTGAGATATAAATGGGCAAATGTTTTCGATGCTCAGATTTGACTTTTATTGGTATTTTTAATCAAAGCATACAATAACAGCTTATTCACACCTATTTTAATAGTCAAAGTCATTGTGTTAAAAAAATTTTAAAAAAACTACGCAAGGGGGAGACGGGGGTAAAATACAGAAATATGAATGTTGTCATTATTTATCTTTAAAAAGTTTTGATGTCATAAATTAGGTTATACTCATACAATTAAATAATTAGCCTTTACTGTTACATTCTTGTGTTTACAATAGAATTTTGTAATTGAGTCAAGTAAAAAGGATGAGAGTATGACTGTATTTACTGCAGCAATCAAAGAGATAAAAAGCTGTGCAGTTGATCTGTTCCTATTTATTAATTGCTATTTATTTTTCTTTTTAAGGAGGGCTGTTTGGGGTGGGGCAGTTGTCTGCTGTAAGTGTCTTAAATAAAGGGATGGGTCCAATGGCTTTTTATACTATTGCATCTCATGTAATTACCATTGTTTTATTGTGTTGTAATTAAAATACAAATACATCTCTCAATAAATAGCAGGCAAGCTACTTCTAAACATGGTTTTTTTTTTTATTGCTTGTACACAAGGTTTACAAACAATTATGGATTTATGATTTTGGAGTTCAGTTTGGTTAATGTTGAGCTAATTTTTTTATATATATATGATGAAGGAATCGGGATGACTAAATTGCAACAAACTGATCTCAAAACTCAAATTATTGTGGCACGCATTTGTAAACTTAAAACTGCATGAACCAAATGCTGGAATTGATGTGCGAGATTTCAGATCTAGGGAGTCCAACAGATGATATACGGTGTTATTTATCTAAGTGAGAATTGTCTCATAGCTGCATGAATTTGCAATAATATAGCACTTCTCCCTTCACTTATCAAAGACCAATATTTGGGCAATGCGGTGAATTTGCACTCAGTTAAGGAGATCATGGGGGTTACTGGCTAAAGTGCAAATAGCTGTAAAATCTCCATTTCCCCATATTCTGAGATGTGTTGAATTTGCGAGCTAACGATGGTCGCAAACTACACAATAGACTGCCTCTGACACGATCGCAAGTTTCCTAGGGAACTGCTACTGGAGCGGTTGCAACTTTACTCTGGGGAGAATTGTCATGATTGCGACTTTACTATGAAAAGCCACCCCAAGGTGATGCAAAGTCACTTCGACAGGTGAATTTGCACTTTTGCCAATAACCCCCATGTGTTTAAATACCTCATTGTGTATTTATTGCGAAAGTGACAACAATTCATGTATTCATCAGACTACACTCAGGAAGCACTTTGTGACAATTCATGTTATCACAACAATACACAGTTTAGTGAATTTACAAAACTGAATTTGTGTCTGGTGAACTGACACATAAGGGAATATTTTTAAAAGTCAGCAAAAAGTTGTGTTGAAAAAAAATTGCCAGTGAAAAGTCTTGTTGAAGAGTTGCATCAGAAAAAGTCACCAAAATATCAATATTTATTAATCCCCTTGAGACAAATTTTGTCACCAGTTCACAGGATCCCACATCACCTCAAAACTCAAACCCAAAGGGGGTTATTCATCAAAGTCCAAATTCACCTTACATAGTATCTCCGCATCTGTTCACGTCAATATGATTAGGAAGTCGTGAATTCACTTCTCCTTATTCATGAAGCAATGGACAGAGTCAGACGCCATCACATGTGTAGTGTGACGTATTCAGTCGCACAATAGTAGGATGAGAAGTCATGCGGACTGAGGAGAAATCCTCCAGTGAAAGGCAGTGACGTCAGTTTCAACATATCCCACTAACTGTATATAAGTGAAATATACTTATTTTTATGTCACCTTATGCCTAGTTCATGTTTAGTAGTAGACTAATTTAGTCGCAGTCACCATTGTTACTTTTGAATAAATAGTTGCCTTACACAACACTGGAGCCCTGTCATCAAACCCCTCAATTTGCCACTCTTTTGTGACGAAGGCAAACAGGTGAATTTGGAGCAGTATGATCTTCCCCTTTGACAGACTCCATCACATGCTGAATAGTCTAATTACCTGTGCACACGCACGCAAATTGATGTGAAGAGCTCCGCAAGTCCGCGACTGGAGAAAGCATCAGAATTGGTCGTGAATTCGTCACATCGCAGAGGTTGTTGAATAAGCGGACTTAGAGAAGTCGCGAATGGACGTGAATACGATCATTTACACGACAGCCCAGACTTTGTTGAATAACCCCCTTTTTTAAGTCTTAACCAAAATAAGAAGCAAATATGCACAAAGAAAGTCAGGAGCAAATAAGCTGAACAAGGTTATTACAGGAAGAAGGTCACCCAGGCACAGACTGACACATTGAAAAGTTTTAAAATGATTTCCAGTGGTGGTAGAATGTATTCCTTCTAAGCAGCGGCATATCTAAATTTTAAACCAGAATTAATAAAGGAATATTCCTGTGAAAAATAAACCATTAACCCAAAATATTTTGAATTGTCTAAATTTTTTTTTTTAATTAAAGAGAGGCCGTGTACATTGTGCTTTTCTTCTGCTTGATTAGTACTGAAAGATGATATTGTCTATATTTCAGAAGAAATCCTTGACTAGTCCACACTGTGGAATATCAGAAAAATTCCAAACGCCAGTTGAAATTAGAGTGTAGATTTTATTATTCCATTTAAAACATGGCAAACGATCCAAAGATAACATCATAGCGCTAGATCTAATGCGTTTCGCATACAACTGCGCTAAATCACCCATCATATATTCTGTGGAATGTACCTTTGAAAAGGTCCAGACGTAGATCTAAGTTTCAAAAATGACTTAAACTAGGCAGAAATCTCTAGAAGTTTGGTTTCTTTACTGTACCATAGGATAGATGCCTTAAAGCTGACATTATCAATATGTTTAAACTTTAATGAAGTCAGTACAAGAAATAACTTTCCTTCATGTGATGGTACACATAAGGACGTATGCTGAAAATGACAGAAATTAGTTTTTTGCAACCAACAGAAAGAGATTATTGACTGTAAGGGCATTCAAACTATGGAATTTTCTACCAACAGAAGTAGAGAAAATCAGTTGAAAAGCTTTCTTGCAGAAATAGGTTTCCAGTTTATTATATAAATCTTATGGCGTTTGCTCCACCATACTGTCTAGTCTCCAACCATGAGATCAGTTAGGAATTTTAGGAAGACTGAACTGGGAGTTGACCGGCATTGTAGTTTTTCCCCTAACAAATAAATCATTTTTTGAACATGTTTGGTATGTTTTTTTTTTTTTTTTCAACTTTACCTATTATGGGTTTGCTTACACAAACATAACACCAAAAACAGCTTCCAGCAAGATCAGGAGTGCAACATTCTAGGTAACTTCAAATTGTGATCACAATTGTTAAATTCCTATTGAAACTAATGAAGTTACATAAAATACTCTGCGTTCCTTGCGCTCAAAGAAATAGAGCAAGTAGCATTCTAGCGTAATACGCTGCACACAATATGCCAGTGTGAACATTTTTCTTCCATTAGCATTGCTTTCTATGGATTTGTTTTTTTCTTAGCGTATTTTCACCGGATATTTTTTTTTTTAAATATGCTGCGCAAAATAATCTAGTGTGAACCTAGCCTAAAGGAAATTTGCCAGCCTTTTAGTGTTACCAGCTTGTGTCTTCCACAATAAGTGATACCTGCCTCGGCATTTTTCATAGTATTCTATAAATATTCTATTGTACAAATGGAAATATGCAAAAAAAATAACTGTATGCTATTTCTATAAATAAAATGGATCTTTTTCTTTTTAATAAAAATTGCCTTTTTCTTTCATTCTTTTAGGTTGATTAGTTGGCAATCCTAACTATTCAATGTGCAACATCTAAAAAAAAAAAAAATTCTTATTTATAGAGTGGTATTACTCTATGAAAATAATTGATAGAGTTACTGAATTCCAGGAGGGAAATAATAATGCAAATGTTATGAAATTAAATGTAAACTATCTTTTATTCACCTTTAGTTAATAGAGCCATTCATTTCATGGTATTTTTTTATATTGTTGCCTTGGTATTCTTTCCAAAGTAAACAATTGAAAATTAAATGGATGTTGAACCTAGTTTTTTAAAAATCATTTAAAACCAAATTATATTTCTCCTTTAAGGAAGTATCATAAAACATGTTACTATATTCAACCTACCCATAATGAAATGGTACTCTGAAAGCTTCACTTTTAATTGCTAAGGATCTTCAGGGAAAATCACCCTCGTTAATCACGGCATAGATTATACTTTTCTTTTTTTTTTTCTTGACATTTTCATCTATTTTTTAAATGAAACCCCTGAAGGAACATGCATAGTTTTCTTCATCATATTAAACTATATTTTGAATATAATTGATAGAATGATGATTCATCCTGACATATGTGTATACCACTGAGGCACATACACTCATTTAAAACATATTACAACAGTTTGACACTATATGGAATCCTAATTTTACCTTTTAGGCTTAGGAAATTAAATATGACTAAAATTTAATTTTTAAAATGTTACATTTTTAAATTATAAAGCAACATTTAAAAAAAATTATGTATATTATATTTTGTCAAAAATGGACTACATGTAAAATAAACATAGAAAATATGTTTATAATTTTTTTCTTATAATATAACCAATATTATATTATTTTTTACTAGAAAGACATTTTTGTAACAGCTTTGTGATTTAAAGGCTGAGGGAGTGGCTACAAATCTGCAGTGAAGGGAAGGAAGAATATCACACACTACTAGAGAGCTGAACAGGCAGGATACAAGGGTGAAACTAAGTGAAATTTAATAAACTCTGAAAAGCCCAATTTTGCTTTTCTTCCAAATCACACTGAACCTTTAGAGCCTCACTGAAAGTTTTAAACCTCAGCTTCAAACCTCAATGAACACAGTAAAACCAGAAAAGAAAATAAGTGCAAATGTTTACCCCCCATCTCCAATAATGCTGTGATGCAGCATACAACCAGGCTTACATGTTTCCTTCTTATTTTGATGTTTTCTCTTCTGATCCATTAAATAGTAGTGGATGGACCCAAGTTGTCTCCTCTTTCACCAATGACATAGTCTAATGCAAAGACATACGTCTTTGGTTACGATGTAGTCCATGGTAAGCCATCATCTCCTGTAATCCCAGTACTGGTCTTGATCCATTGTCGCACATAACACTAATTTAGGGCAAAATTTAATAAAATTGAAAATATCAATATGGCGACATTGATCATTTCAACATAATTTCGAAGAGTAATTTATAAAAAAAATAGTTTACCACCATTTTCATAGTATTGAAAATTCAATCAAAACTTTTCAATCTGTTTATTTCTATGGAAAATCGACTGTAATATCAATAATTTTGATGGAAAAATTCAATATCTCGATATAGAAAATTCAATTGTGACATTTTGATAACTTTCAAATTTTTTTATCAAAATTTTCAGTCGAAAACTCCAAAATGGCCTTTTCGACTTTAATAAATTTCGGCCTAATTAGTGCAAGAGAAAAACTTCTTTATCTTCGATAAAACTCTATGGAGAGTTTCCTGTGACATAGGACCTGCAGTTCCCACTCAGTTGTAGTGGCAGCAGACTAAGGGGGAATTCACGATTGTGCAAAGTGAGCTCTGAAGCCTTCGGCTCACTTCGCACTGACTGATATGCGCTCGCTGATGTTCTGCACGCGGATATCAGCGAGCGTTTTAAAGGGATTGCAGTCTCGGCGAGGTAACTCTTTTGGTCTCGCCGAGACTGGAATCCTTTTAAAGCGCTCGCTGATGTCCACGTGCAGAACATCAGCGATCACATATCAGTCAGTGCGAAGTGAGGCGAGGACTCCGCATCTCACTTCGCACTATAGTGAATTCCCCCCTAAAAGAGAAGATGGAGCAAGGAGACATCATGGGCCCATCCAGGACTACATCATAGGTCAGAAAGAAGACAACAGAAAAGGTAAGGGTAACTTTAATGTAGGCCTGTATAACTTGAATTCAGACACTGCACACTGGTTGTATAAGGAAAAGATATATGGTACATAAAAATTTTTTATCTATTTAAAAAAAAAAATCAGAATCTGAATAATAAAAAAACAAAACAAACACAGCACCTGTTGATTGTATTAACCTCATGAAATCTATTGGAAATGAACTCGGTCCCAGTTCGTCAATGCTAAATGCCATGTCCCCCTTTCATTCACTGGATCCGCTATCTGCTCGATGTATAGCATGTGATCAAGGCAGCTGCAAAGACTAGGAAGTAAACACACTATATGACCAGCTTTTACTCACAAACTGCATTTATTATTGTGCACATGCATTACACTTCTACAACATCATTATAACTAGGGCTTTAATACCATCATTTCTATAAGTCTTATTCATAGTCATTGTACCACTAACAATATATTTCATGCAGGGATACCTGACTGCAAATGGGCATTGCAATTAAAATGTCATTGTTATTCATGATGCTATTCATTCTTCCAGCCAACTGTTCCTTATAACACGCTACTAAATTATGAAATGGAAAAAAACAAATTTTACAGTGGAGATATTTTTCATGGAATAATCTGAATAGCATCCCATGGATACGTTTAGCAGGTACGGCTTTTTACAAATAATCATGGTATATGTGCTCCTCTTATTTAAGGGAAAGAAGTACAACACCTTTAAGTTGCTGTGCCTATATTACCCACAATTCACACTAGGATTTTAATACATACACTGTACATAACATCATATTCGTGCACACGTTTTTACAGCCTATATTCTTCTGTGTGGTCTCCTGTAATCTGTCTTTTTGGCTCAGAACATGTGAAGGTAATATTTTTCTTCTGACTTTAGTTTGCATATCTTTCTAGAAATGTTATATTTCCTTCACTCTTGATGACCTTCCTATCCCTTTAAGTAGCCATATTAATGAAAACACTAACTGTAACAAGTATTGGACTCCCTCCATTCTCAAAATAAACTCTGTTTTGGATGTTTACAAATGCAGGAATTATTCATGATTGAGTTTTCGATCCTGATTTTTCAAAATTTTCAATGGAAAGGTAGCAATGCTACTAATTTAAAGTATGGCTACCTTTCTATAAAAAAGATAATACTAATAATAATTTGAAAAAATGAGATTGAAAAAAATATCGATCTTGAGAAATCTTGCGAGAACAATGTGATATTTCTCCTGGTAAACTCAGAAAGTCTCAGAGCGGTCATTCCAAGTTTATTAAATTTCACCCCTAGGTCTTTTGAAGGAGTGGTTATCCTGCAGTGAATACCAGACTTTGCTATTCTTGTCTGTAGAATATATCATATGATCAAATAATATTTTGTATATCCAAAATATAGGAGGTAAGAAATACATTGACTTTATGGCCAAAAGTTGTTGTGAAATGCATGCACTTAGGTAAGCTTTAGTTAAAATGTATTGTAAGACATAGTAAGCAGCGTGTCTCTTTTCAAGATTAGTTTTTAGGACCCCCATAGCTTCTGTTTAGTCACGAGGAACCAATATTTTCAGTGTCCAGAAATCAAAGACAGACCTGGGTGATTTGTATTTGTTATATAGTTTTACATTAATAACAAAATGTTTACATATGACTTATTCGTAATTGCTTTTTGCTTATAGAAATGGTTTATGGTTCAGAAACTTTTATGAGCAAGAGTATAAAAACATACATTATAAAAACCTCTGAATGATTGACTGTTGCAATTAAAAAAAAAAAAGAATTCTGAATGTTCCATTAACTACAGCTATATTTGCTCCGTCTACAGAAATCCATTTAATACTACAGTAGGTTAAACAAGTGACCTTTAAAACTGATGTGGACATTTAAATCTCTTTAACATTTTCCTCAAAGCCAATGACAAACTATAGTTAAATTAAGTAAGGAAAGTAAGCATTGTTAAAGGTTAAATGATTTTTCATTAGTTTGTTGGGCCTATAATAAATTGTTTGTGGTATTCCTGAAATACACAAGACAACTTTACTTTGGAAAGAACAAAGAAATAAAATAGCTGAAAATAAATATAAGCATCAGATTTACAGAATCACAAGTCGGGTTGGATGGAGCTAAATGATTGACATTATAGCTCCTCCACTCAGATCGCTGCTAGATTGTGTGATTGCCACTGGATCAGATACTTCTTTCCTACTTGGTTCCAAATTAGAGCGAGTGCTTGGAGAATCAGGACAGAGAACACACATAAGAGTTTCCTCTGAAGAGATTCCGATTTATTGCTGACAGACACAATGTTATATATATTATAACAGGATGAGCCAGTGCCCTTTGGACTCATTGCAGTTCCAGTTACCTCATTAAGCTATTTTCAGTGGGGAAAAAAAGTATTTAGTCAGTCACCAATAGTGCAAG
>WMED01008248.1:0-14901 GCA_019650415.1 Pipa parva | reverse complement strand
GGGGGGTTAGTGGAGGCTTCAACTTACCGCCTGAAGCAGAGATCGGCAGCGGTTCTTCCTCATTCGGCTGCTGCTTCTGCTGCTGCCACTGCACACAGCCGAATGAGGAAGTGAGACTGAGAGTGCTGATCACATGCACTCCCGGTCTCCTATTGGCTCATGTGACCGATCAGGTCACATGAGCCCTCCTCAGTCCACGGAGTGAGTCAGACAGGACTCCCTCCTTGTGTCATGAACAGCGCTTGTAGCTGCGCGGAATCTAAGAGGGCCAGGTCTTCACCCTTAACCCCCACAAGGGAGTATGGCCTTTGCTGCAGGCACCTCCCAGATCGCGGCCCTCAGGCTAACCCCCATTGATGGCAGCTGGCACTCACTTGGACCACTGGCGACAACCTGGAACAGCTCAAGGCACATAGAAGAAGATCCCTTTAAGACGCTGTCCCTTTGGGATGTAGCAGGCTGTAAAAGCATAGATATGCAGGCAGACAGGCAGGCAGACTTGTCCCAAACGCCAGGCAGATCTAATCCTCATAATAAACAACAGGCAGGCAGATCCAACCCTAACAAGGATAGTAACAATAATACTCGTGCGCTGTGCTATTCACAGCGCTGCCTTTTAAATCCCCCTCTGCTGACGTCACTCGTGACGTCATCCGGCCGTGATTGGCCGAGAACCCGGAAGCACTGGGGTACACGCAGCCCCAGCACTTGCTGGCATTAGACAAGCCGGAGACACGAGCAGCGTGGCAGCTAAGGTAAGTGCTGCTCGTGACACATTATCGATTAAGTTATTATGAAAACTTACTATAGTTCTCTTTTAATTTCCCTATGATATTGTTATAAATAAGTGTTTGTCCATCCTGGAGTTCAGAACCCAGGATATATTCCTTGTTTATTAAAATAACACTGCCCTTATCACTTTCATTGGTACCTAACCAGGAAGCGCACACCGAATTCCTAAATTCTGACTTCCAACAGAGGCTCTATAGATATTTAACATACTAAGTAGTCTGTGGCTTGAAAAGTTGGTGAAACCCTAAAGTAATCTGTTATTTTCTTTCTGACATCAGTCCCCGAGAATTTGCATTTTCGAAACCACAGGGCCAAAACACCTATAAATCCCCAGGCGTTACATTATTATTATTATTATTATTATTATTATTATTATTATTATTATTATTATTATATGGATTATCTTTGTATATTAGCTAATACCAGATTTAATTTTTTTTTCGTGTTTCTTCAATACCTTTACCGAATATTGAGTATGTTCACGTTCCTCTGTGTTGTTGATTCAGGGCGATGTGGTCCGGCTATTTCATGCGGAGCAAGAGAAGTTTTTGACGTGTGATGAGTACAAGTCCAAGCTTCATGTTTTCCTTCGTACTACACTAAGGCAGTCAGCCACCTCAGCGACTAGCTCCAATGCCCTTTGGGAGGTAGAGGTGAGTAGATCATTGCAAAATCAGTCTGAGAAAGGAACTTGCAGTTGTGCTGACGACATGAATGAATGGATTCCATCAGTATGAGTTAACAGGGGGTGTAAATATGGCACCCATGTAATGTTATACATGCAAAGGCTGTAGTTGCATGTACCAGTGCTCTGAAGCAATACAATTCAGTATAGATAAGGCCAAAGGATAGTTGTTTTTAGTATTTGCATGTTTGTTGATATATACTCCACATTATATGTACATTATATGTGCCTTTGGTGCACCCTCTCTCCAGTTACCAGCAACTTAAGCTCGATTTCAACTGAGCAATAAGTAAATGTTGGTAGCATTGGACTGGAATGCTAGAGCCTATCAGGAAACAAGGGATCAGGAGCATCACTAGGTAACAAGGGATCAGGAGCATCACTAGGTAACAAGGGATCAGGGGCACCACCGGGAAACAAGAGATCAGGGGCACCACCGGGAAACGAGATCAGGGGCACCACCGGGAAACAAGAGATCTTGGTGCTCTGCTTTACTCTACCCTCAGGAACCTGTCATGCTGGTGCAGGTTGAAGCTCCAGAGGGGCACACTGGGGTCTGGACCCAACGAGTGATTCCCCTGTGTCATGGTGACCCAGTCCAACACTAAACATTGGTTCACACAGTAACGTAGTGGCATGCAAACCCAGTTGTACTGGTTTGTGTGCCAGGAGCAAATGTGGGAAATATGTATATGATATGAGAATTCATCTTTTTGGCATTTCTACCTTTTAATGAAACAAAGTTTGCCTGGAAGAAAGTAGATTTTATTTGCATCCAACCCTTAGACAGCTTACTGTATATGCCATGACAAGCTCTTTGATGAGATTCTAAAGAATAACATACAATAAATTCCAATAAACTCCTTTCTTTCAAACACGCGGGATAGCCACGTGATTTGGGATGATCTCATACGGAATAGACTTCGCTTTGTTCTTTTTTTTTTTTTTTGCCATTTTATATTTTCTAAAAAGTGAGTTTATCCTTCCTTAATCCTATATCTTCATTGTAATCAAGCCTAGATTAAGTAGGGTGCCTTTTAGAATTTTGGCATTTCATTTCTCTTTCATTTATTGGCTCCTAGTTTTCCCTGCTTACATTTTTTTTTTCCTGTTACTGTTAACAATAAACAAGAATGGGAACAATGAGGCAGAACAATCTATTCTATTGGTGGTCGGAGGAAATAAAGGGTGGGGAGATTTTTTTTTTTTCTCCATAAATGAACAATAGTCAAAATGTTTATCAGTTGATATAGTGTTCGACTTGTAACTAAGCAGGAAAATGATGCAGTCCTAAAGGGTGCTTTCAAGGTACATTTAAATGGCTTCTTAGTTAGTATTCTGAATAGGGATGGTTTGGCTAGGGAGCTTCAGAAGGCTCAGTGCTGTAGGTAGGCCAACCATTGGTAAGAATGTTTTCCATTACTCCACTAGATAAAGGGATGGATTGAGTATGTCTGGGTAACCCAGATAATCTTCCATAGACTGCAGAACCTCCCAACAAACGGTCGCAAAACAATGCACAAGACCTTTTCTTTATGGGGGTCATTCATTAAAGTGCGAACAGTCCTTTCGCGACTTCTCCTACTCCGCTTATGCAACAAACTCTGCGATGTGACAAATTCGCGACCAATTCTGACACTTACTCTAGTCGCGGACTTACAGAGTTCTTTGCATTAATTTCCATGTGCGTGTACAGGTAATTTAGCTATTCAGCATGCGAAGGAGTCTGTCGAAGAAGCGGATTCTACAGAGCGTACTGCTCCAAAATCACCTGTTTGCCTTCGCCAGATCAGAGTGGTGAATTGAGGGGGTTGATGGCACGGCTCCAGGCGACTATTTATTCCAAAGTAGCAATGGCGATTGCAAATAAATTAGTCTACTACTAAACATGAACGTAGGTGAAAATAAAACGTAGGCGTAGGTGAAAATAAGTATTTTACACTTTATATACAGTTAGTGGGATATGATGAGACTGATGTCACTGCCCTTCACTGGAGGAATTCTCATCCTACTATTGTATGACTGATTACACTGCGCTACGCATGCAACCACGTCTGTTGCTGTCCGCTGCTCCATGAATTAGAAGTGAATTTATATTTTCCTGATTGTAGTGAAGCGAACAGACGGAACTAGGCAAATTCACACTTTAATGAATGACCCCCCTGAGTGTCTAACATAGAAATATAGTAATGTAATTTTTATTAGCAGATATTGTTATATCCTGAAATTGCTCTGATATATTTAATCACACAAAGCCCTCCAGGTAATGGATGACTCGGCTTTATATGTGTTTATTGCTTTTTTCCTTCTTCAAAAAGTGAGGTAGTTTGAGATTGAAGTCATATCTGAAGGTAAATCAGGGATTATATTCAGCATATCAGTGATGCTTCAAATGGGCTGTCTAGATTGACCTTCAACCATCATTTAGCAAAGCATAACTGATACTTACTTACCAAATTCCCAAGCTTCCCTTCATACCAGAAGCCTAAAGGATTCTGGGATTAAGCCAAGCCCTATATGTTCCTTACTTAAAACTTGTAATAATTTTGTCCAGCAGGCAGGGGAGTGCACAGAGGGATATTTCAATTAATGTTTGCTAATCAGAGCATAATTACATTTCTTGTAATGGTTGAAGGAATTGTTAATGTCAATAACAAAAACAAAAAAAATAGATAAATGAACTATGGTAATTTTATTTAATTAGTGACTGTTTTGTTGGAGTGAAAGCTGACCATTATTCAAGCAAAAGTTCCATTCTTTACAGGTTGTCCATCATGATCCATGTAGAGGAGGTGCAGGGCACTGGAACAGTCTGTACCGATTTAAGCACCTTGCCACTGGCAACTACCTCGCTGCTGCGGTAAGTGCGGTTCGGCAGTTGCAGATCAGTAGTATATGTAAAAAACAGTTGTATTAATTGTAATTTAATATTAATATTTTCTAACAGGACTACCCATAAGGCACCTTAGTTACAGAGCACCGGGAGCATAAGCTTACACTATGGCCTCTCTTAATTTCCTCCTACCTTAGTGCTCATATACATGGTCAACTTGAGGGGGGGCAAGTGCCCCCCTGGGGGACCGCTATGGTCTGCAGCCTCTTCATTCCAAAGGGTAAGCATTGGGAGTAGTCCTAACCTCTCAATGCACCCCTCTGTCCTGCTCAATATGCAATGGATGGCCACTGCCGGTGTCCACCATTCCACTGCATCCTCATGTGCATCATCGCCCCCCATTATATTTTTTCTATGGAAGCCCATTCTTCTGTACCTTACCGTCCAGACTTCTCTCTGCTGTGATCTTCTAGGATTGAAGGTCCAATGACCTAGACCATTCCCTGTATTGTCTAAACGCAATGGAGAGCATACAGTATATAGGAGAGTAAAAACTGTCCATTCACTGGGACTATCTGCCCAAGTCTGCAACAGTGTCACTGATACCCATCTCTTTCTATCCCGTCTCCATAATAAAATGACAAATACAAGGCCACTACACAGCATGATTGCCCCTAATGCATTTAACTCATGTTTTTTGTTAGTTTTGTTTTCATTTGGAGATTAGAAATTCCAGAATGGCCAACTGTCTTCCAAGTAATCACTAATGTTGTAATTTAGGGACACTGAATTAGTTGGACTGTTAAAAATACTTAGGCTGAGTCAGCACAGCAATACAACTGCACAAAACATTGAATTGTGTGTTGGGTTATAACATGAAAGCAAAACAAGAATTTGGCAGAGTTAACTACAGCACGAGAAACAATTAAATAGAACACTGTAGTAGGTATTCTCTGTATGCCTAATCCTCATCATTAATTCGTGTTTACCAGACGGCTCTGCCCGTTGGCCCTGAGTTACTCTTACCCAAAGAATTCTGGGATTTGGGCCAATAATGTAGAAGATTAAAAAAATAAAAAGCACAGGAAGGGAAGTGATGGAAAATGAATTCAAAGAGAGAAAAGGAGTCATGTCTTTGACTTTACTAACCTTGTCCTAATGTGTGTTGTGATGTTGCAAGTCTTCCACAGTTTGAAGGAAAAAAACAGCGCCTCTAATTTTACTGTTTAAATTGTGAGAATCAGTTAATATAACACTATATATATACTGTATATATATATATATATACATATATATAATGTGTATAACTAGCAAAGTGACAAGGTTCCCATTCCTTCAAAGGTCAAGCACATTTGTATTTCCCAACGTGTATATGTATAGATGTTTAGGTGATATAAAGATTTGCCCTGGTTGCATTAGGTTGAGTGTACAGCCTTTATAAAATGATTCAGGAATCATTTGCACTTTGATTCGAGCAGAAAGCTTGTTAATTTAGGTCTCTACCAACCTGGAGATCTGGAGACCTGTGGGTCCACTTAACAGTCCTTTTTTTAGGAAGCAAGGAGTTGCCTTAGCCGAATGCTAAAAGCAAATCTCAAGTCGGGTTGGGAGGGGCTAAAATTATGACTGACATTAAAGTTCCTCCAATCAGATCCCTTAAATCACAATTTAAACCCCTGCTTCCAAAAAATACATCTGTTCAGAGGACCTAACAGGTCCACTTAAAAAGAAAAAAAAAACCAATTATTATATTGAAAACATGTATCAAAGTTTATGAAATAATTTCAGTTTGTGTCTTATAAGGTCTGCACTGACAAGGCAATGGTTATTACATTTGGTGAGTTATGACTGTTCTGAATGGGTGCTAGTAGCTCACAGCTTTGGTTCTCATTGCCCAGATAGTCGGAGACTCCTGTTTTATGAGTTTTGAATTTGTGCCAGTTGCTTTGCAGCTGCCGGCACAATAAGGTTTTGCATTGGAAATTCTAATAAAAGCTGTGGCCAACTTTTCTACCAATTCTAAGTATTGTTCTTTGTTATGTATTGAGATAAGCTTATTTAAGGAATTAAAGGTCTGCCCTTTAGACTATCAAGGGTTATCCTGTGCTCAGTGGACTTTATGAAAGTCCACATGTTTACTATCAAGGCCCAGGGTTTGTACAGTATATGTACTGTATAATATCCCTCTAAAATTATTTTACACTCCTCTCCTTGCAAAACATCTTATAGGTCTCTTGTTAGTTAGACCCTTGTGGACTACTTGTATAATTAGCTCATTAAACCTTTAAGGAAATCCTGCAGGAACAACCAAGTTTATTTAGGGCTAATGAGAGGAGCTTCCGTTCATTTAAAGCAAAGGCCAAATTATTATTGTACTTGGATTGTATGCAAACACAGGTAATCCAAACTTTTTACCCCCTGATTCATGAAAAAAGTTCAAATTGTTTTTTTTTTGTTTTTTTTTATTTTAAATGTTCCTTGGCAAAAAGTAATTGTGTTAAAGGTGAAAAAGGTCTGATGTAAATCGACCAAAAAATAAACATTTACTGTGTAGAGAGAGAGTTTTTTCAGCCAAATGAAAAAAATGTATTTGCCTCTTGAATTGATTTCTTTTTTATTTTAGGAAAATCCTACATATAAAGGGGATGCACAGGAGTCAAAATCAGGAAGCTCTATAGCAGTGAGTAGAGACAATGCGAAGCAAAGCTAACAAACTTCATTTATAATAGTTTCTTCTAACAACGCCACAATAGCAGACACATGTATTCTAATGTTCCGGATCTATGCTGCAGTATTATTGCCCTGTTTAATTATGGATTAGTGACTATTAGAAATGTATCATTTTCTGTGTAATCTGACAACATATGTTTACGTCAGTAACCTAATACACACTAGCACTGGAATTTGCATGGAACTTTCTGTAATTTATCACCATGTTAAAGGTAATAAACCAGTAATCCTATTTGGATGGGCATGGAACGTATTTAAACACAGAATTTGTAAGAAGTAATCATTTAAGATAAATTCATGAGATTTATTGCTTTCTTTCTGTTTTTCTTTACTGATAGCAGCCATGTTGTTAAACAGACCTCACCCAGTCCCATTGTTTTCTATGGCGCTTAGAGCATATACAGGAAGTGTGGCCTAAAGCCCGATTTTTATCCAAAAGGCTAAGGGGGTAATTCACAATAGTGCGGAGTCCTCGCCTCACTTCGCACTATCGTGAATTCCCCCCTAAATCTCACACTTTATAGACTGAGGGGGTTATTCACTAAAGTGAAAATTGATGGTCGAATTCTCTAACAGCAGACTCCCATAGCAAACCCGCGACAATTTCCCCATTGTAAAGTCGCGACCGTGACCATTTTTAAAAGTTGCGACTGCAACAATTTTCCATAGTAAAGTCACGACTGCGACAATATTCTCATTATAAAGACGCGACTGTGACAGTAGCAGTCTATTATCTGGCGAATTCGCACCTATACGCAACAATTCAGACTTTAGTGAATAACCCCCTCGATGTAGAATGTTTGGTAGCACAAATTGAATATACAGTAACTATAAATGCATTTGGTGCATTTTCATTTTTTTGATGTAACTGATTTTTGAAAGGTTATTTCAGACATCAAAAGTAACCTTTCCTGGAATAATATTAACTTCTGAGTTTTTTTGGGGGGGCACAGGGCAAAGCACAGCAATTTACCCCTGTCATTTTTTGCTTACTTACTCAGACATTTATTTTTTCAAATGAACTCCTGTTTTCTTCTCTACAATTTTCTTGACCTGGGGATTGATTTTTTTAATTGGATTTCACTGAAATCCACTCACCAATTCTAATTTGGCATAACCCATTATTTCCTAAGGGTTAATTGTGCTGTAAAAACTATGACAGGATTCTAGTAAGGAGAAAAAAACTGGTAAAATAATTTTAGGGCAGCTAAAGCCACTAGCCTGTGACTAGCTAATTTAGTCCTTTCAGCGAGACAACGATGCTTTACTCTGCAGCTGTCTATGATCTTCATTTCACAGTGAAACAAAGGACTACAGCACCGCCACTACAGAATTATGGTCAGCATGGTAACTTACCAAAGCTACTGTAGCTAGTTACATGTCAGTCAGAAATTCACTTCTGGTTGAAGATGTAAATCAACATTGACAATTTTCTTTTTGTCTCAGCTTTCAAGAGCTTTTTTTTTTTTTTTTTTTTTTTTTTAAATGACAATAATCGCTCATTAATAAATATGACTCTATTTAATTCCTTTGTGTTACAGCAAGGTACTCTGCAAGGTGCTCACAGTTTCCTGCTTATATCTTTTCAGACAGTGAACTCTCGACCGAGTCGTAGAAATGTAGGAGAAAGGATTAAATACCGCCTTGTAGCTGTGCCCCATGGGAATGATATTGCTTCTCTATTTGAACTGGACCCCACTACTCTCCAAAAGACAGACTCTTTTGTTCCCCGGTAAGAAAAACACAAACTGGAGAATTCCTCAACAGCGGCAATCGCATAAAGAGGTCTAGTAACCCATATCAACCAATCAGCATTCAGCATTCTCTGGTATAAGGAAGGAAGATAAAAGGCAACTTCTGATTGGTTGCTATATGTTAAAAGACCACTGTAAAGTTGTTGAACTCCCCTGAAAGTCTTTTACATGCATTGGATTTAACTATTTTTGTTTGCTTTTAGAAACTCTTTTGTGAGGCTGCGACATCTCTGTACTAATACATGGATCCAGAGCACCAATGTACCCATAGATGTGGATGAAGAACGACCTATACGTCTCATGGTATGCAGAGAAGGGAGAACATTCAAATAATATTCTGGACTTTCTGACTTTCCTCATTCGTTCATATTCATATTTTTTTTAATATAGCACTGATATATTGCACAGTGCTTTACAGAGATTCCCCGCTCACTTCAGTCCCTGCCCCATGGAGCTTACAATCTATTTTCCCTATTCAGTCACACGCATATAGATGGACACAGATGTATGTATTTGGATTGTGGGAGGAAACCCACGCAGGTGCGGGGAGAACATACAAATTCCATGCAGATGAAGTCCAGGGTGGAACTGTACCCAGAACCCAGTGCAGCAAGGCAGGAGTGCTAACCACAGAGTCACTGCACTGCCCATTTTGTTTTTTATGTAACCTGGGGCTATATTAGAACACTGAGTTAAGGTAGATGGTCCTTAATATAAGCAAATAAGGCTCTCCAAAAGAACTAACTGCTTCTGGGTGATTAACATGTTTGCATCGTATCTATGCAAATAATTAGTTTGTCTGTCTGAATAAATATCCATTTGGCTAGATATTCCTACCCAAAGCTGTAGCGTAAAAATAAAACTCATAGAGAAATCCCTATTCCTCTAACAATATTGGTTTGTATGGAAACCATTATCAAAAGCCTGGGTCCTCACCAGCTCATGTCCTCTTCGTACATAGGGCTGTTTAACTACTCTAACTAGTCTAAAGAAACTGGAGAACACATATGACATGGACTGGTTAACTGTAAATCAACAATGGACCATGTGGAGGTGCACCCAAAGTTGTTTATCTCACTACATAAAATATGTCTTGTTTTACAATTTCTCTTTTGGTTTTTATGATGCTTCTGTCCCAATTTCAGTTAGGGACTTGTCCCACCAAAGAAGATAAAGAAGCCTTTGCCATTGTCTCAGTGCCTGTGTCTGAGATTCGAGACTTAGATTTTGCAAATGATGCCAGTTTAATGCTTGCTAATTTTGTGGAACATCTGAATGAAGGTTTCATTAGCCAGAATGACCGCAGGTAAGAATAAGCCATCGTATTGATCATGCAATGGCCGAAACCTCCTGATCTAAGCGTTCTGTACACAGTAGTTTAAAACCAGAAGATTCCGTAGACTGTTGTTTAGACATGTTAACCGTTATAGCCACACTCACATTTTTGGATAAAGAGCTGTGGCCAAAAAAACATGTTCCTACAATTATTAGTTTATTGTTCAGCTGAAGTAGTTGAAGTATTACAGGTGTAGGAATTGGTATGTTCCAGGTGTTTACACTACATGGGTTCTAGGCAGAAACTAAACAATTTCAATCGTGTGCATTTAAACATGTTGTGTAGGGATCTAAATATTCTGGCGCTGGATTTTACTGACAAATGAAAGCTGCAATATCTCCAATGTGAACAAATTCAAACTTTTTATTGTATTCTTGGTAAACACATTAGATATTTTTTCTCCATGCTGGCAAAATATTTGTAAGAACCCCTCTGAATTAGCTCATGGTTGACCAGATTTCTTTGTTTTGTTACTGGAGAAGACTATCTAAGGTCTGTTGAACTTCTGGCTTAGAAGAGATTATTATTTTGAAGTGCACAAGTCCAGTCAAGAAACAAATGCTTGGAACAGCTTCTTAAGGCAATGTTATAGTTAGTGTTTGGTATCAGGATGAAAATGACTTCACCTTGCTAAATAACATTCTTACTTATACACATATGATTTAATTGTCTCTAATCATTTTATGTTTTAACGTATTTCATTTAGGTTTGCCATCAAACTTTTAGAAGACCTTGTCTTCTTTGTGGTTGATGTCCCCAATAACGGACAAAATGTCCTCGATATTATGATCAACAAACCCAACCGGGAGAGGCAAAAGTTGATGAGAGAGCAGAACATTCTCAAACAGGTTAGACTTATTCACAGAGCATGCAAATGAAGACTGAATAAAGCAATGGAATATGTTTCTTGTCTTAGTAATATTTCCATTTGTTGCCTCATATGTTAAAAAGTAAACATAGAGATTCATGTCAATGATGATTGACATTATAGCTTCGCCAATCAGATCCCTATTAAATCTTGATGTAAGGGTTCTGATTGGAGGAGTTATAATGTCAATAATCATTTAGCCCTGCCCACCCGACACTCAGGAAAGAAAAGGCAGGCTGACAGAGAAGATGACAGAGAGAAACTTTGCATAAAGGTACATTTTTTAATGCATATATTTACAAAAACATTTATTTCATTATTACAACCTAAATTAGTTATTAGTTTTCAGGTGACAGGTGCACTTTAAAGGCCTATTTTTTTAATAGTACAATTTAAGAAAAGTTGGAGTCGGGACAATTTAAATTAAATGAATGAAAATGATCAGGGTAATTCAAGCAGGCCATAACTCATGAACAGTCATTTATTAAATCTAGCAGTGTGATGATATAACAGCAACAAGACAGGGTAAAATAAAATAAATTATATATGAGTTCAGCAGATTCACATGATGGTTCAATGAGGGGGTAAACGTCCTTGGAGCATTACAAAAAATATGATAAAAGGCAGGGGAAGAATGTAAAAACATAATCAACGTATGGCAAAATGGGTGGTTGATGAATTAGCCTTTTTTAACATTAGGCCATGAAAAGGTGCAACTGTCTCAAAGAATGCGTTCCTCCTGAAAGGCTTATGGAATTCAGTCAGTGCGGAATTAGAATGCACTGATAATCCGCTTATCTTAGAATATACTGTGGAGATTCTAAAATTAACTGACTTTTTTTATTACGCATTTCATTTCATTATACATTTAAATGAAGTGCCTTTTTTAGTCACCTTTCCTCATTATCTATAATCTTCTATCTCTCTACAGGTATTTGGTATATTAAAGGCACCTTTTAAGGAGAAGAATAATGAAGGCCCTCTCCTTAGACTGGAGGAACTTTCTGATCAAAAGAATGCCCCTTATCAGTATATGTTCCGACTGTGTTACAGGGTCCTCCGCCATTCACAGGATGATTATAGGAAAAACCAGGTACGGACTGTGTTTATGGAGAAGACTTAATTCCATGGTTAGAGTCATTCTGCCCCCTGCTGGGAGAGGTGGACTGGATAATTCTCTGCAATTCTCTCTCCATTATTATTGGAAGTTTGAGGTTTCATTATTTGTCTTCCCTTTACTGATTTTTTTTCAATGTTTCCCCTTCTCTAGAATTTTTTTTAAGTTTAATTCTATTAATGTGTCTTTAGTCCATGTGCAACAATTTCTCCCTATTGTCTGCCCTTGTAAAACCCTTGACCCTATTATGCTGATCCTCTAGGAACACATAGCCAAACAGTTTGGTGTTATGCAGTCCCAAATTGGTTATGACATCTTAGCCGAGGATACGATTACAGCTCTGCTTCACAACAACCGTAAACTCTTGGAGAAGCACATCACTAAAACAGAGGTGGAGACTTTCGTAAGTCTAGTCAGGAAGAACCGTGAGCCCCGGTTAGTATGAGACTCCTTAATACAGTTAAACGGACACTACACCCCGATTATGATTAAGGTTCATATTATATGCGATGGGTTGCAATGCTAAATTATTTGATAATACAGTTATAAATTCCAATTCTGTTCAAAAAAATTCCATTTTATATCAGTCAGTCCTGTCCTTCAGAGCCTGCAAGGGTCCATTTGCTCACATCTGATTGGACAAACGCAATCAGCTGTAGGTTAACTGAACTTTCTAATTGGCACAGTGGACGTTGAACTGTGAATTGGAAGTGTTATAGTAAAATGTAGGCAAAATGCTAAACTATGTCGGCAACATGTATGGATAACACAGCATGCACAGTGTCATTTATGCATATTGACTCAGAGGGTTTATTGCTTCTTTAATTACCCTATCCATGTTCATTTTGCTGGCTAGCCTATATATCCCAGTTTCACTATTAATTTACACGCGTTGCAGCCTATAGTAATCACAGGGACTAACATATATGGGGAGTTTATCAACTCAAATTATTTGCACAATATTCTTTGATATTTGATATTGCGTTCAGGGTAATGGTTGGCACAGTATTTAAAAAAATATATATATATTTGTACAAATATTTGTATTAATGCCACTAATTGCATTTTCCGTTTGATATGTAACCTGTTTCATTACATTTTAAGGCAGGGCCCTGTAAAAGTATAAATGTAATTTTAATGCATTTCCATTTACATATAACAAGAAATATTTACATTGTATGACTTAACCATGATACAGTTGTATTTCTTTAAAGGAACAGTCTGGGCAAAAAATAAAACACCCTTTATTAATGTTAATTACTAACTTTTATTAAATACAATTTATTATCAATTTAAAACAAAAAATTTCTTACCTGTAAAGAAGTGCTGTACAGCATTCCGTGTTGTAAACTCCATCTTCATTAACTGCCAGCGACTCTATGGCGTCCCAATTCCCCCTGGATCCCTATAAGATGCGCAGTCCTCTCCAACTGTGCTGATAATGAAACATTTCCTATGTCATGGGAGAGCGTGCACGTGATCAGTGCGTCCTCCCTGGATGACGTGCGCACTCTCCCATGTGACATAGGAAATGCTGATGCGAGGGCTTCATTATCAGCGCAGATGGAGAGGACTGCGCAGCTTAGAGGGATCAGGTGATTCGGGGCACCTGAATGAGGAGGAAATATTTTTTAAAAAATTGATAATAAATTGCATTTAATAAAAGTTAGTAATAAACATAAATAAAGGATTTTTTTAAATTTATTTTTGCCCAGACTGTTCCTTTAAACCTTTTCTTTGTTCTTTACAGGTTTTTGGATTATCTTTCAGACCTCTGCGTGTCCAATAACATTGCAATCCCAGTAACACAGGAACTTATATGTAAATGTGTCCTAGACCCCAAAAACAGTGATATCCTTATAAAGACAGAGTAAGTGCACAAAACCATTGTGTATTATATTCATTATCCGTTTTATATAGTAGCATTGCAAGTTTAGCTCTTTGCATTACTTTGCATGCGCATACACAGGTAATTCAGCTACTCATCGAGTATTGGAGTCTGTCAAAGAAGCAAATTCAGCAAAGTCAACTGCTCCAAATTGCCAATTTTACTTAGCCAGGTCTAAGTGGCATAGTAGGGGGTTGACGGCAAGGCTACCATTTGGCATTATGCAACTGTTGATTCAAAAGTGACAATAAAGTGTGCATCCAAGTGTCCAACCTGAACTAGGGACAGGGAGTCATAGAAAGGGATGTACTGTATTTGCTGGCGTATAAGACTACTTTTTAACCCCTGAAAATCATCTGAAAAGTTGCGGGGTCGTCTTTTACGCTGGGTATCATTTTTTTCTCTCCTTGTCTAGCTCCTCCATTGCCCAGCTGTCTGTGCTGAGCGCTACAGCGTTCCTCCCCCAGAATTGATGTAACTTCCTGTGAGCGACAGGAAGTTTAATCATTGCTGGAGAGAGGAAACGCTATAGCGCTCAGCAGACAGCTGGGCAACAGAGGAGCTAGGTAGGGAGAGAGAAAAGGAAGGGGGGGTGAGCACTAAGATAGCGCCCCCCCTCCTAGGGTAGGGCTTGTAGGGGCAGCACAGTGTGATGGTGCTCTGATAATCTTGGAGACAGGGAGGGCTGGGCAGGCAGGGAGAGCTGACCAATCCAAGCAGGATTTGCCTTGGAAGAGGGGTAGTCTTATACAGCGATTATATCCCAAACTCTATATTTTAACTGGAAAAGTTGGGGGTCATCTTATACACCCAGTCGTCTGATACACCGACAAATACGGTAATATTCACTTACATACAGTTAGTGGGACATTGTGAGGATGAACTAGGGACAGGGAGA
>WMED01008247.1:0-17058 GCA_019650415.1 Pipa parva | reverse complement strand
TTGGGAGAGTGGGTATTGGGATTAGGTTAGATGGAGAAGGGGAATGGGAGGGAAATGTGGGGACAGAGGTGCGTGATCGGATGCAAACGGTATGGAGCAGGGATCAGGATTAGGGAAAATATCCCTGTAGCAAGTAGCAGCAGAGTAAAAAGAGAGAGTATGTGGGAAAAGTTTTAAATGGAGAATGCGTGGACTGTTTGGAGGAGGGGAGGGGTGAGCTATTGTGTAGGAATGAAAGGAGTGAATAGTGGACAGCATGGGTAGATGAGAGAAGTGAGGGAGAAATATGTATAGAATATGGTAAATCAGGTGGGGGGTTAAAGGAATGGATGAGCTTAGGGAGCACTGAGCACATAGCACACAAGTATAACAGAAATGTAGGGAGTAAGTGCATAGTGGGGAAAGATGTAAATTCAAAAACAAAATAAAAAAATGAAACAAATGAAAAAATGAAGAAAATACTTTAAAGGGGTCTGTGCATGCTGTGAATTATAATTATAATTTTCATCACAGTCTTACTAATATTGTTACATTTATTATTAAATAGTACTACTTACCATATGTGGCATATATAAAGTTTAGGATTGTTGAATAAGATAAATGAAGATTAAGTAAACTTTCCAAAATCACAAGCAGTTGTCAAATTAATCAGTGCAGGAAGGAATATGTAGGAGGGCGTCTGTCACAATAGGAGTTCTGTCAAACCTCTCCCCCTTTCCTACAACCCAATTTCCAAGGGTAGACTTTGTTTGAATGGTAGAATATTAATCCATGGTGTTGATTGGTCTCCTCGACCATTTTTATTAAAACAGAAATTGTGCTTTATCAATAAAAAGGCTGAATAAAATAAATACCCAAGCATTAAGTTAGTATAATTTAATACCATAGTTAATGTAACGTAATGCCATAGCCTGTACTCTAAGAAAATTTTGATATTTGAAGGTAGAATTTCTGGGACAGCTGTTTTAAAGTAGTATCACTAAGCATTTCTGATGCGTCTTGTATGGCTTTGTAATTTAATTATGACTTTCGGTTAGCCAGCATTGACTTGGCATAGAGATGATATTTATTCTCAGAGTAAACAAATTTACAACTAAAATGTACAGTACAAAGCTATTCTGTCAAATCCCATAAATGTCATAAAAAGCAGACTCAGTTAGTGGCGAAACAAGCATTACTGTATTTAAAAAAAAATTTATTTTCCTTTTTGAGGATCAATGAACAAGAAGTTCAAACTTTCCGTTCTGCTTAACTTTATGCATTTTTTAAATAATAATTTTAAAAAATTGTTAAAAAGTAATACTAAATTAATAGATATGTATAATGTAATATGTTACATGTCGTGCTTTCTATTACATCCAAATTTTCTTCAACTGTACTTGCTACACCCTATAATGTGTCAGGTTAAGTGCATGTCTAAAACATATGAACTATTGATTACAGATAGGCATGGTTGTGGTACTAGTAGGCTTATAGGTTAAAATAGGCCAATGGCAGCCACATGTACTATACTAATGTATACTGTATATACTGTATGTGTGTGTGTGTGTATAGCAGAATTTTTTAATGGCAGCTGACATAACCATTTACAGTAAATCACTATATTGGTACTAGCAGCCTATGATGAAACTTACATGTGCATTATTACCACCAGTCAGTGGCAACATACCATATACATGATTGGTCATTTCTATTTCCTCTTTCCATCACTCTACAGTTGACTTCCCCCTGCCTTGTTCATTTGGGAAGTGTTTCCTGACAATAGTCTCAAAGGCTTTACTCCCCCACATAGCTTTTAATATGGGGACTGACTCCCCAACCAATACAAGTGTAGGAGCTCCATACTTACAGAATTGTTGCGGTTGCTACTGCAACATGGAAGTTTGGTCCACATTCCTACTCTGCTATACTAGAACTTACACAAACTATGGGAAGCATCCAAGGGCTACACATTTATATAAGTGATTCTAATGATAGTAATGTTTAAGAAAATGTTATGTAATCATTTCTCAGATAAGTAATAAAACAGAAATTATTTAGTATGGTAGATTGATTGATTAGTAACTGGCCTCATTGCTATATAGAATTGGTTTCACTGCATAGTCTGGGAGTGAGAAAGTCTGAACTTGGATGAGTACTTTCCCTCAATCCTAATTTACTATTTACCCCTCATGGATCAGAAAACATGTGAGATTTTCTTGCAGTAGAAGTAAAGTTAAAAACATCAGCAGTAAGGCAGAACAGACACTGGATGAGCAAGCAGTTCCTAAACATTAACATAGTGAAAATTTCATGTTTCTCTAAAAATAACACAGCTTTTTGTGAATTCTTTTATTTTTGGGCTTTAATACATAAATAAATTGTTTTAAGCCATGACAGTAAAAAAAAAAAAAGAAGCTATTTCAAAGAGATAATAAGATACCTAATTTAATTTTCTGCACTATAATGTATAATACAGATGGAATCAGTTGCAAAATGTAGGCTTTTCACTTTAAAGACCATTTAATATACACTGTTCAAAATGTCAAAGCTTTAAGATGTCACATTCCCTTTTTCTGCTTTTAAGCAAAGGGTATTTCCTGATAGCCTTTTAATTGTTTCTTCTTATTTGTTTCATCTGAGGATATGAAGTTAGTCAGGGAAACCTAAAAAAAAATGTTACAGGAAACAAGGGGTCATCTGTGCTGGATGACTTCAGTCCAGATATCCTTCGTCCTGGGAAAAGTTATCCCAGCTTATTCACATAAAAGCTCCACTGGATCCATTATGAACCTGAGCTACTGTCCCATTATAACTTCTGCTGCAGCTTTAGGCTTTACATACACAATTTTATTTACATTCTATTGAAGGCATTATGGCTCTGAAGAGTCATTCTGGATGTCTAACTCATGTATCTTCCCACTCTTTTCCACATCTTACCATAACCTTACTTTATGCTAAAATGTGAAACTAAGGGGGGAATTCAGGATAGTGCGAAGTGAGGTGCGGAGTGTTTGCCTCACTTCGGACTGACTGATCTGCGCTCGCTGATGTCCTGCACGCGGACATCAGCAAGCGCATTAAAGGAATTCCAGTCTCGGCGAGGCATCTCTTTTGCTCTCGCTAAGACTGGAATCCCTTCAATACGCTCACTGATGTCCACGTGCAGGACATCAGCGAGCGCAGATCAGTCAGTCCGAAGTGAGGCGAACACTCCGCACCTCACTTCGCACTATCCTGAATTCCCCTCTAAGTCTGCTGAGCAAATGTTTTTAAACTCAGTAAAGTGAAGTGTGTGTATATGTGTAGAGCAGTGCAATGCCTTCTTCAGCAGCCTAGTAGCTCATCACTACATACAAACCCTTACTATAAACTTATGATATCGACCCTTGAATATATATTATTTTGGCACAGGTAAATGTTTATTTTTCAGAGATTAAAAAAATGCTCAAGTGCTGAAATTTCCTGCGGTGTTTCAGTGCTTTTCACTGCTGCCTTGCAGTGCTGGGTTCTGGGTTCAATTCCACCCTGGACTTTATCTGCATGGAGTTTGTATGTTCTCCCTGCTCCTGCGTGGGTTTCCGCTGGGCACTCCAGTCTCCTCCCACAATCCAAAAACATACATCTGTGTCTGTCTATGTGTGTGTGACTCAATAGGGAATCTAGATTGTAAGCTCCACGGAACAGGGATTGAAGTGAATGATGAATCTCTGTAAAGCGCTGTGTAAAATATCAGCGCTATATCAATTAATAAATACATACCTGTACATACAAGTCTTTTCCAGAACATTCCAAAATAGGTCACATTAAATTTGAAAACCTAAAAAACAAAATTATATAAAATACATAAAATCATTATGTATAAAAGTACCTCATCACACCTAGATATATAGAAATAAAACAGGAAAGACGGCTTGCTTCTTTCCCGTTTTATTTCTACGTTTATGGCTACATGACAGATAGGACACATGGGAACAATTTGCTTCCTAAAAGCAAAAGGACTGAGTGTTGGATGCGTTTCACTAATCTTGGATTACACCTAGAAATATGACTGTTTAATTTGCATAAGTATTGCTTTCTATTGCAAAAGAACTATTTTGTTGCGTTAGTGGAACTTCCAGTGGAAAAATCTAAAATTCATCATTGATCACACAAATATTTGGTAATATATTCATTATCATTGCATGTAATTTTAGTAATAGCTTATATTATTAATTCCATTTTTTTCTCAATATATTCAGTTAAGCAACCAATGCCCAAGTGCTTGCTAGTATTTTAGATGACTTCACTTAACTTTTTGTTAGTTAACTCAAGTTTGGTACAAAAACCCAGACAGATTAATGTGAGAAAAGCCCCTTGGTTTGGCAGGATATAACGTTGAGTCCTCAGAGAACTTAGCTCTACTTCAGAAAGACAATTTTGCTCAATTTTATCAGGTTCTCTCTTGTCTGTTATTGTCTTGGCACTGTGTCAAAGAAATAGAAGAATTTAAGATGTAATTCCAGTTTTCAAAAAGGAAAAAAGTCCAAACTATAGAACTGTAAGTTTAATTTTTGTAATGCAGAAATATGTAAAGGTTTGATAAAGGATGACTGTCTATTAAGGTGTATTGAAAAGGAATTAGTAGTCAGCACAGTTTCATGACAAGTTCTACTAAACTAACTTATTTATTTTCCTTTTTTATAAAGAAGCAGGAAATCTAAAAACATGTATTGCAGTACATGTGGTCTGCATAAGAGGTTTTCACATAATCTAATAATGTTGGTCTAGATAATTCTTTATGTAGATGGACAAAGATTTGAAATAAGAATTAAAAGTTGAGGAACATAAACAACAGCTTCTATTTTAGTGGGGTAACAGTTCTAAGTGTCCCTCAGTGGTTTGTATTGGGGCCACCTAGTTTATTTTGTGTATTAATGACTTAGAAGCAAGCCTTGAAATCACAGTATCTGTGTTGGCTAATGACAAACTTTTGTAGATCAATAGAGGCCAAACAGAATTCATGATCCTTTCAGACTGACGTGAAAGATGGCAACATGTGCATTTACTATCTTTTTATTAGATGTAATGTAACAGGTCTAAGAATCTTCATGGAACTTACAATATTGATTCAACCAGATTGGGAAATCCAAAAACTAGGAAGAAAAAAAATTAGAAAGCCGACAACTTTTCTTTTGCTCTTTAACTAGTCATTGTTATTTTTCATTTTTGTATCAATGCTATTACTTCCTAAATTATTTAGTTATTTTGGTATTGTTAGCTGCTGGGGAAACCTTCACCCCATAAAGCAAGCTGTTCAGTCAACAAACAATATTTTCATTTTTTAAAGGAAAACTCCAACCTGTGACCAAAAAATTGCCAAACACAGTTTCTGTTAAATAAACATTTCTCTAATTTGTGTTCAATGAAATTTTTGAAAAGCTTTTTTGCTTGTCTGCCTGATGCTCTGCTCAGCCCTGTGTAGCCTTCAGTAGTGTCACAACTGCATAGAACATAACTGGTTGAATCAGGCAGGATTTTTTAAATTTGATTTTGTTTGCAAGTGATTCACTTTGTCATAATACAGTAATTTACCTTGATGCCATGTCTGATGAACTGCTTAGTAGAAATGTTCCACCTTTAGCTGGATTGGTGACACTTTGCCTTTAATTAGGACAATATCTAGGACATTGTAAGTTTTCTTTGTATTACGAGATTAGATTTTTAATATTCACTTGATATTGTGCCACTTTGCTTTTGAAGTGGTATTGTGCACTTTGGGGGGGGAATTCACCATAGTACAAAGTGAGCTCCGAATCCTTCGGCTCACTTCGCACATACTGTTATGCGATCAACGATCACTTTAAAGGGATTGCAGTCTTGGCGAGGCGACTCAAATGGTCTAGCCGAGACTGGAATCCCTTTAAAGTGCTTGCTGATGTCCGCATGCAGAACATCAGCGAGCGCATAACAGTATGTGCGAAGTGACCCGAAGAATTCGGAGCTCATTTCGCACTATGGTGAATTCTTTGGCCTTAAATTGAAGCAATGCTTGTTAGTTTATTAAATGACATGACACTCTTTTATTAAATGATCCATATAAATCAGACAAACACTGAAACATACTAATGCTTCATATTCACCAAGAGTAACTTTTCCTAACTCTGCATCCCCCAAAAGTCACTGCACCCTTTAGGTGACTAAATACTTAACAGAGGATCATGGGATTTGTAGTCTGTACATATGTTCTGAAACAGGATATATTTATAAAAGTAAAAAAAATGTCAGCATTGAAAAAGTCGCATTGGAAAAATGTGCCAGTGAAGAGCCACATGAAAAAAGTCATATAGTTATTTGTTAAGCTCCTTGAGACTTATTTTGTCACCAAACAATATTCACCAGATTGAGGGTGGCACAAACCCATTATTCTCTATGAGAGATGGTTGTGAATGTCCCATCATTTTTTGTGAAAAAAAATTCGCCAATATCGAAAATAGTCACAATCAAAAAGACGCTACTTTGAAATCAACGTAAAATGTGGTAGTTTTAACACTGCGACTATTTTTGATATTGATCTTTTTTTGGTTGCGAAAAATTTCAGTTGACACTTCATAAACTGGTCGTAATCGGAAAAAAGATGCGACTAAAAAAGTCACCAAAACTGCATCGGAAAAACAGTGAATAAAATCATATATGGGCAAATAGGTCGAAATAACCTTAGTAAATATCCCTCAACTTAACTCAGAGTTTCATTCCCAGTAGAAAAACAAACCACTCCGTCTGTGGCCTCCTGCTTTTATATGATCTTGGAGCTCCTTGATTACTAATAATATTAATGACAGAAATTAGTCAATTACCATCGAAATAAATCTTTTTATAAATTTCCTAGTAAATGGAAGATTTTATTGTTGAGTGCTTATTAAACTCCAAATTTTCTGAGTTTACATTTGACTGCACAGTTGGCTTTGTTTGGCTAATTTCCTAAACCTTTTGACTGTAATTTTTTTTTTACATCTAGGTTTCATCTTATAGCTGTTGTTTTATTTCCCTTTTGTGAATATTTTTCCACATGTGATTCACTTGAATGCTTCTGGGCTGGAGATTTCCTTTTTCATTTTTTGACTCAATATTCTTTGAATGTTATTCTCTGTGGTGCAGTTTGCCTGTGAGGTGCAACCTTCTGTGGTCAGCATTTCTACAAATTTGAAACTCTGATCCCTTTTGGTTGCTTGTACGTTAGTTTAAGTCCCTTTGGTTCATTATTTCTATTAACTACAAGTTCTGTGACCCAATCCCGATATAAATTATATTTTTAATTGCACACCAGGCATAATTTATGATAATTTATGTTAATAGTTACAATTTAAATTTGAACACATCAACACTGAACGCTTATCAGACGATATATATGTGTGTGTGTGTGTGTGTGTGTCTGTGTGTGTGTGTGTGTGTGTGTGTGTGAAAACTACAGAAAGCACAGATTTCAACTTTCAAAGGCATAGGTTAAGAAAAAAAGTTTAAAAAGCCATCCAAACAGCAACAAATGAGTTAAAAATAAAGTAGCCAGCAAAAACACTTCAAAAACCAAACAATCAGCAATTTATCAAAACAGTCAAAACAAGCAACATTGCACATTCAAAAGATAAAATAAGCTCGAAAGCAAGGAAGGTGTTACAAACCTCTCTTTCTGTAGCTCATAATATCAGTTAACATTTTAAATGTTTTTTTTCTTCAAATCAGCAAAAGTGAAGAGAAGACATTAGGGCAGGTAAATAAGAAAATTTTGAAAGACAATCAGACCAACACATATTGTGTGATGGTCCAACCTCTGTCCTCTATGTATATGTGCATATTTTTATTTCTGTACAATGACGCAATTAGAATACAGCCATGGCAAAGTGCTTAACATGTATAATGCTATAAGAATTGAGACATATATTACAGCAATAACACATAAAATAATCACATAAAAATGTAACTTACAACCTTAGATTACCAGTTCTGTCAATGAGATCACCATAAGAACATTACCAGGATCCTTTTGAACATAGTAGGATTTGGAACCACTTTATGTATCGGTTTGTCTTTCAGGAATTCTTCACAGCTGACCTTCATCCTTGAAGTCACTACCTTATTGTCTTATTCATGGCTTTGCTATCCTAGGTGTTTGTCCATCAAGACCAGGGCAACCTAGACCCACTTGATGGGGTGATATACTACTTGTATAGCTACCCTATTGTCTCTCATCTCCAGTATGAGCCATGACAGGATCTACCCTACCATTGATCCCTATTAAAGATTCAGCCACTTGAAGGGAACACCACCAGGTATTACAGCATCCTGGAGTAACCAAGATTGACCCACTACATAGCATATGAGCTAGGAAGGTCCTGAGATAATGACAAATGACATATAATATAGACTACCACATTGCCTGAACATAAGTAAATGCAAAGAAGAAGCTATAGGGAGATAGAACACTAGAGGGAGTGTAAGTAGACAGTAAGCAGTTAGATATAGGAATATAGATAACGGATCACCTGGCAACACATATGACAAGTGAAGCAAATTACAAGCATGAAATTAAAGATACATCATTTATTAAACTTGGAAAGATCACACTCAGAAGGCCAGATAGAAGGTCATTGTATCAAAAAGAGACCCTTGGCTTTGGCAACCTGGAGATTGTTTACAAGTTTACTCAGTGCAATCTCCATAGAGTGCCCTGGCTGAAAAGCAAATTGACAATTATACAGGGCAGTGCAGACCAGACATTCCAAAAGTTAAGAAGTTGTTGGCATGAGAAAAACAGGATGGTAGTTAGAGAGGCATTCAGGATACAATGTAGCTTTCTTAAGGAAGGGTTTAATCCTGGCCTGTTTAGATGAAGAATTACTACTTTCCAACAAATCAATTCAAGAGTAAATGCTGTTATTGTGAAGTGGCTCAGGCACAAAGTGTAGGGAACACAAGATCATATATTTGGACTGCTTAATAGTGAAGTACATACTGTAAAATAGCCTGTCCTCTATTGCAGCACTAACTACTAAGTATACAGGGATTATTCTTATCCAGGAAAATTATTTTGTCAGATACTGCAAAGCTGACTTTGTTATTTGTCACTGCGTATCAAGATACCACACAAAAAATAAGCATAGTATGTTCACATTTGTTATACAAGTTTTAATTGTCAGATCCTCTTCAGTAAGCTTTCCATAGTGTATATATTATATCCTGTACTTTATCAATAGGAATTATCCCCGCTAACACTGGCAATGCGGGTGAAATTTATTAAAATCGGTAAATTACCGATATCACGATATCAATACCATTGCGATATCTGAATTTTACCAATATCGATATTGCTATATCGATATTTCAGCTGTTCTGCCATTGAAATCAATGGTTCAGCCAAAATTCGATTTTGTGATATTGGTAATATCGATATCGCAATATCGGTAAAAACCCGTTCGATATTGGGATATCGATGCTGTCGCTTTTAATAAATTTCACCCAAACTTGTGTAAATTAAAGTTAAAGTTGATCATATAATTATTTCTTCCACTGTATCTCACAAGGGTAGCATCAACTGCAGTTTTCCACTGTCCCAGAATCTTCTAAGACTTTTAAAGCCCTTATATAATCACTGCCAACAACAACAAAATGTTTGTCAGCATTCAGTCTAGGTCAAGGAACCTTACTGTAATATATTCTTGTAACCAAAACCTGTAAACCAGTGTCCATTTTTTAATAGTTCATTACATCTGCATATACAATCATTTGATTCACACTTTGTGGCACTGCAATTTTGCAACAGTGATAAAAATCCCCATTAACTTGATCCAGTTTCAAACCCCTTAGGAGGTTTCCTATTGTATCACTGTACAATAAAATGTTCCAAAACACTAGATACTTATAAACTGCACTGTACACACACACACACACACACACACACCTAATGAATATTATCTTGGCACAGAGAAATCATTCCACCTGTATATACTGTATTTTACACAATAAATTGAACCTGCTCGTTAAACTGCAAAATTGTTCCATAAAATAATAATACCAATGCCAGCTATAATAAGAGAAACAGAAAAATCTATCCCACTGACTTAAACAAATATACAGATATTATAATATAGATAAAAACAGTGACTTTTTTTTTTTTTAACTTTGATACATTTCAGGAATTTTTCATTAAAACTAATGAAATAAAACTTTAATGGGTGCAAGCACGTATCTCAACACACCACCTACATATTCATAGCATAAAAACATATGGTCTTGCTGTTTTTGTTAACAAGGAGCACTGAAAACCTGCCCACACACTGAGTTTTGGTTTACATTTTACAATTTAAGATGACAAAAAGCACAAAATGATGAGAAAACTGTAGGGGAGCTTCCAGAAGATTGATTCTTCTATCAGTTCATTCTTTTTTAGTTAGTCTTTTATTGACTACAAAGATACTGCACCAATGTAGATGAGGAAAACCAGACTGTCCTATTTAATCCTCAGGGCATTGGCAAAAGGTGACCACTTTTTTTTTTTTGAGAAAGCTGAGGCCTACTAGGAAATCAGCACACTGTATGAGCTGTTAAGCTGATTTAAACACACAAGGGATGCCTGGGGTTGAGCTGAAGATCTCTGAGGTGTGAGATGAGAATGAAACCATTCCCAGAGACTAATATTGCTGAGCTATAGTAGCAGGTGGCTTTGTGGATCAGTCAGAAGCCTGTCATTTTGAGAATACGGGCAATATATCTGAGAAGCACCAAAATCATTCATGTTTTCCTTTTCATAGCGAGACAAAAAAAAACAGCAATTGTTAACTTTGATAATCATCTGCTAGACAATTCTGAAATGTAGACATCTTCCAGAAACATTTTATATTTTCAGCTTGATATGTGGGAAATTGGCTGTAATATCCCATTAGGAGATGCTGAGTAGTGTAGTTAATTCTTTGCATGACACATTGAAAATATATCCCATTATACAGTACGCATTTTGTGTTTATATTGTACAAGGGTAAAAGGTTGTCTTGGTTCATTCTGTATAGAAAATACGCTTAGGCCTGATTTATTTCTTCAGACTGAATCATTTCTCATGTCCTAAGCAAACTCACCCATCAACTATTATTATGCTTAATTCACCAGAGAGAAACTGATCATTAACTTCCATGTTTTCACTGTGCTGCAGAGAAATAGAATTCACTTTATGGTATATGTTTCTTTATTTAGAAAGGCAAAGTTAAATAAAAGACTCCACATGAAAGACAGCGTCGCTTTAAAATAAAAATGGTTGAAGGATTCAGAAGAACACCACAAGTTAAACCTAATGTTCATCCAGTTTTTAAAATTTGTCCTGAGGTTGTCAGATCTCCATCATGCAGTCTCTTCATTTTATGGATAATATTTCTTTTAAATGTATGAATTAATGGCTAAAGGAGTTTTTGTGCAAATACATGAGATAATATTTGTAACTTTTGTCCATTCTTACCATTTGCTCCTTAGGTATGCTTCTTATATTGGGTTAATCATATACTACACACACACACACACACACACACACACACACACACACACACATATATATATATATATTAGAGTTTCACAAATATTTTCTTAATGGCCCAGTGTCTTCATATATTCTGATAATGAAGGAGTATACAGTATATTACTTAATATACTTAAAGGACCCCTATGTTGTCATTAAGGGGGGAATTCACGATTGTGCGAAGTGAGTTCCGAATCCTTTAGCTCACTTCACACAGACTGATATGCGCTCGCTGATGTCCTGCACGCAGACATCAGCGAGGGCATTAAAGGGATTCCAGTCTCGGCGAGGCAACTCTTTTGTTCTCACCGAGACTGGAATCCCTTTAAAGAGCTCGCTGATGTCCGCGTGCAGGACATCAGCGAGCGCATAACACCATGTGCGAAGTGAGCCCAAGGATTCAGAGCTCACTTCGCACAATCGTGAATTCCCCCCTAAGTCTAGGGGTGATTAGGAAGGGGGAGGGGAAGGTACTCACCAGTCAAATTCTTAGGCTTTTCTTAGCAAACATCTGCTACAGTGCTTTCTCTTTTAGTCGTAGCAAACAGGAATTGGAAGTAGTGAGGACAGCAGTGGCTGTCAAGAGAAGAAGATTTGGGCAGTACAGAAGAGAGCAGGGGAAGTGCTAGTGCCTAACACTGGTATTTGTAAGTTGCAACCCCCTTCCTAATCAAGCCTAGATGAAGCAAGCTCATAATTCTCCTTCAAACTCCATCTGTCTGTAATTTAATTCACACAACACTGAACAGCTTGGAGCAACTTAGCTGAAGTGTTAACCAATAAATTGTAATAGATGCTTTAAAAGACATATTTATAAAGGCTTGTTAATGACATTTGTTTTCAAATTTTTTGCCCACAAAATTCTGCATTTTCACTGGTTTTGCCATTTCTAATGATGAAAATTATCATTATAATTTTTGACCTGAAAATTTAGAAATGTGACCTTTTTCTTGTTTTTTTAGGGTCAAATATTGTCAATTTAGTAGGTTAATGGGCCAAGTTTTTTTTGTGATGGATTTTTCTTGTGACACCGAAATTTTGTAGTTTATCATAATTTTGTCAGTTTTTTATAAGTGAAAATTCTCCTTCTCAGCTTGATTTAGAAACTGGCCAATAAACATCACACACACATTTTCTGGTGCAAGAGTTTATCAATTCTGCAAACGTAATCAATCTGTGTCACATGAAACAACTACTGGGGAGAAATGCTTCTCACCAAGGTTTAGTACTGCATATGTAAAGATGTATTTTGACTATATTTCCCCTTTAACTACAGACCGGACTTGTCAGAAAACCACATCTAACCAGGATTTCTGACTATGCTGTAAGTTTGTGCTCACATCAGTGGTTAAGGAGAACATTGTAAAACCTTTCTTTACTGGCATGATGACATTACTTTATGTAGCTAAAAGTATATTTTACCATATAGATTTTACAAGCTGATGATGGAAACTTTTGAGAGCTGAAGAGATGCCCCGTTATTAATCATTAATGGTTGGACTGTTAACCAGATTTGTCCCCGAAACATTACAAGGAGAAATGTATCAAAATGATGTTAACATAAAATAAATGAAAATTGCTTATTTTAATCCATTTGTGTCTTTTTTTCTTTCTTGTGAAACTGTTTTTAGACCTGATTTGAGAAGTTAAATGAACAGAGAGATTACAAATTTTTATATAAAAACATTATTTATTTATTTATTTGCTATTTTGCATCCTTTCTTTGCACTAATTGACTGATTTGTGTAAAAACAATTCTAGCCGTTCCCATATTTTATATGTTATTGATTTATTATCTTCAAAAGGACACAAACAGGAATAGCTAATATTTTGGCACAAATTAGTCATTACTGTAAAAAAAAAAAAAAAGAATGAAAAATGTAAATTGCTACACAAAAGTGTAAACTATCATTAGGCACACTTTTTAAGAATAAATTGCTGTTACCTTTAGTGCCATCTTTTACAATTGTTATAATGCCACTTGGTTCATTTTCCTCTCTATAGCTTCAAAAAATGAATTATACCTTGGCTATATTTTAATGACATTTAAGTGGTTTGAAGAGCATAGAGGGAGCAAACTTTATTAAATCATTTTGTACACACATCTACATCAATGAAAGTATAAACTAGGCTTGTCCCATCTATAGCATTATCTGCAAAGAATTCCAGGTTTAACATAGCCCAGTATTTTATCCCCAGAGAACTTACAGTTTTGTAATATTACTGTAAGCGTTTTATCCACCTGTGCAAATGATGTGCCTACTGTACACTCTTTGTCTTTATTCCTTGTTAGCCTCAAATGATTGAACCTTTTCCAGTGCATTATGCTAACATGTATTCAAACCTGTTGACAGATGGTGGATGAACATTAAAATTAAAGTGTTGTAATTGTACATTGATCAGAAAAATGCATTTCATTTTAACATCTGCTAATAAAAGCTGAGAGCAGTTTTCAATAATGTAATGTTGGCAAATTTGATCTTTAGCCTTAAGTTGGCAAAAAAAACAACTAAAAAACTCAGTGACTAGGAAATAAACTCCTTTATTCAATAAAACTTTATGGCTTATCTACAGCACTAATAATGTACATACATGCACTAATAAATTGGCAAATAAGTTTAATTGGTGAAATGCAAATTAGATACATAAATGCACAGGGATTTGTTGCTTCAGTTTATTGTAATTTTATTTTTTTTAACCTTTCTTGGAATAGGGCAGCTTTTTTCCTAACAGCTCAGACTAGTAAAGTAGTGCACCATCTCCTTTAGAATGATGGTAGTTAAGCACTGATGGGCAGGGGTGTCTCCTACGGGTACCATTAGGACAAGAACATACCTTGTATTGTACAATATTAAACAAAGTTAGCAAGATAATTTTTATAAAAAAAACATAGGTGAACATAGGTGATTTGTGTCAGTTTTATTGCAGCTGATTTGATTTAAACAGTTGGTCACTATATAATACTAGCACAAAATAACATAAATAAATAAAATAAATTAAAAAATGAACAAAATCTAAGTTCATCTGTTTTCGATGTCTGACCTCATAAGCAATGGGATAAGATATGAATAAAAATGCAATGACCTCTGAAGCTATTGACCCAATCCTATCTCTACTTCTTTTATTTCACTACCTGGCCAATTCTGCTGTTAATTGGATGAAAAGAGTTATAAGAACATATGCTTCCTGCCTACACTATTTCATCAGACCACATGATTTTTTAAATGTCCTGCCCACACACAGGAATATTTCATTTGTCAGGAAATTGTTCATTAAGAAGCGATGGTTATCATCCATACCATGCATGACTGGATTCCCCCCTAACCCCTGGAAAATCAGGAAACACTGGTATATTCTATCAGGGACAGATAGGCCATAGCCAGTGGACAACCTGCATAAACAAAGTTGCTAGAGATCACAGAAACCTCTTTCTCATCTGGGGGTTTATCTGCTCAACCAGCAAAATGGGTGGATAAACGGCAGAATTGCATCTTTTCACAGCTACAGCAATGCTTCTACTTGTCACATAGACATCATTACTTACACAGCAGCTTATTCTAACCATTTAATGTCCACTTATGTCCTATTCCGTTTACTTTTCATATTTCAGCAATTCAGATTTTGCCTGTTGGAGCTCATTTCGTAAATTTGCTCTCCAAAAAAAAACCATTTGGTAAACTGTGTGAAAAAACAATCTTCTAATGATTAAAAACAAAAACAAAAACAAAAGGATATGCCTACATGCAGGCACGTATTTTGATGTCAGAAGTCAACAGCCTGATTTCCCAAAAGAAAAAAAAACAAATAGTGCATTGTAAAGTGCAATCAGCTTACTAATAGATAACAAGAAAATTGTCCAGAACATGTTTCATCTTGCCTCGTATTATCTATTTACAGCCATCTGTCTGATTAAGATCATTTTAAAAAGATTTATTTTAAAAGAAAAAAGAAATATTTGTACAGTTAATTTAATCATTTTTTTCCTCATAGACCCTAAAACAGGATTGTCCAAACAAAAATGACAAAATGAAAATGTAAAATGGCAAATATCTAGAATTCGTGGTAATATTTCTTAACTCTGTGGGGGTAATTCAGGAAAGTGCGAACTTACCTGGCGATCCTTCGATTCCCCTTGCCGAGACTGGTATGCGCTCCCTGATCTCCGTGTGCACTTTAAAGGTACTTCGGCTCAGCAAGGCGACTCGAGTGGTTACAAGGTGAGCCGAAGTACCTTTAAAGCGTTTGCTGATCTCCTCGTGCAGGAGAGCAGGGAGCGCATACCAGTCTTGGTGAGGTGAATCGAAGGATCACCAGATAAGTTCGCACTTTCCTGAATTACCCCCACTGTAACTGCTATTTTGTTGACATTTTTGAAAATCTTTTATGAAACACTTTTCAAAAATTTCTATTTCTTTTGTTGTAAGCACAGGGGTAATTTTAGTCATTTGTCTTATGTCTTCCCCTCCCCTATTGTATTTACCACATCTCTCCCCAGTTTAATTATCTTGATGTCCAATTAAGGATACATGTGCTGGTTTTTCTATATTTTATGTTTGAAAAGTAAAAAATAAAAAAAAAATGTGTTTGATTTTCTTGTTTTATGTTAGGTCAACTCAATGTAATATTTTGTATGGAAAATGAAATACATATTCATGGAGTGAAAGCCCACTTAAAAAAGATGGCTTCAAGTCGCAGAGGGGAAAAACAAGCATAAAGTAAAACAAATTTAACTTCAGAAACAGTGCTCCTTCAAAACCAAATGGGATTGTCATGAACACTTTTATACAGACAAACTGAGTATTTCACAAAAAAGGAAAGGCAAAATGCACTATCATGGATATTAGAAACAACAATTCATTTAAGTGACTAAAAGATTAAATAAAGCCTCACTGTTAAACTAATGCATGTCAAAGACTACATGTTTGCAAAGTGATCTCCCCCTGAGTGGCAGGAAATTAAGATAAAATCACAGCCCATATTTGCCATATTTGTTTCTCTGGATCTTGGTTATCTTAGAGGAAGTTGGCATATGGGATGCCCTGTCAATGGCGAAGGAGTTACCGTTTTTAATTGTGTTTTTTTTAATATTTACCAACACACCAATACAATACCAGTATTTCAGAAATGTCTAACATTGTAGCCGTTTTAGGAGCCAAATAAAGGGACTACTCTACGTGGAGCCTGTTTTTCTCTTTCTATATACTGGCCTATTGTGGAGTGTGGTTCCATTGAAGTTGAAAAATCATTTGGAGGAATACAGTTCCCCTTATTATGAGCCTATATTTATTTGAAAGTTGGTGAGAGTCCATTTCAGCTATTCCACATGGTGTTTTGATTTTCTTTACTTGCAGAGCTTATTACGGCACGTTTCTGCTTTAAATGATGACTGATTTCATATGGTTTGCACTATGAGTGTTTTAGCACTTTTTCTACAGAATATCTATTCTATTCACCTGTGGTTTTGAAAAGCAGGAGTCTTGAAACAACTCCAGAAGAAAGAGCTGCAATCAACATTATCAGAACTTTATTTTGATATATATATT
>WMED01008246.1:0-16576 GCA_019650415.1 Pipa parva | reverse complement strand
AAAAAACAATGCCAATATATTTATATATAGATTTATAATAGTTATAATAGAGTGGTCGTGTTAGTCCACATAAGCAAAAAAATGAATATTGCAATACACTGTTTTATTGGAATAACAGTTGTTTTAAATAGATGAGCTTTTGAGAGGTTTGTCCTCTCTTTATCAGGTCACAAGCAATAGATTTTAGAATTAAAAGATTTTATATAGATTAGATTAGATTAGATTAGATTAGATTAGATTAGATTAGATTTATTGTCACTGGGAGTGTATAAGTACACACCAGCGAAAAGCATATTTACAGCATTTACAATAAGATATACAGGTTCATAGATATTGCACATGTATATATAAAAGACTTAAGTACAAGTTTTGTTTAAAATAAACAAGACAAATGAAGGTGTGTCATGTATGTATTATCACAATAGAGATGATATCTTATGACTTTATAAACACATATTGAATTGAGATCAAGACAATCTGTTTCTTTGCATTCATACATTTTTTGGTTATCTAATAAAAGCTTTTATGTTATCTTTACATAATGCTGAATTACCGTCATAATTGCCCAGTGACAAACATCACAACTATGACACACTGTGAAGTGCTGTACAATAAGGAGGATACTCAAAAGCCAGAGCAGGCCTTAATTGGGCAACTTTAAAATTTGTTTCATACTAAAACAGCAAATGAAAACTCTTACATTAATATGAAGAATGGCTGATGTAAGCTATTCATTCTTACAGTCATTTGCAAAGACACAAACCACTTACTGTATGTATAAAAGTTTTTCATTAAATTATGGTAGGCACTATACATACAAAAAGAAACATGAAGGGATTGTGGAGGAATAAAAAGAGCAGAGAATAGGGCTTAGCGGCAGAGACACCCAGGTCGTGCTTTCTAGGACTGTTTGGCATAGGTCAGTTGAGTCAGATGCACAGAGAAGAGGTGTAGTCAAAAAACAGTAATGAGTCGGGGCAGGCAGCACAGGATCAAAGTCAGCAAACAAAGCCAAGGGTCTGGGCAGGCAGATGACAGAAAAGTTCAGGATACAGGCCGAGATTAAACACAGAAAGATGCAGACGTATAATAGCACCCAGGATCACTAAGGAAGTCCTATAATTTAGCATCAGGACTAGCGTCAGTCTGTCTTAAATAGGCGCCTTAGGTGGGAATGCGTCCGCAATGCAAAGCCGTAATTGTGTCCAATTCCATTGCCAAAACACATATACGTCCGTGCACATTTGCATGCAAAACAACCCGGACCAATGCAATCAGAAGGCCAAGATGGCAACCGTGACAAACGCTGACACAAAAAGAAAAGGAACAGAATACCAGTGAGTATTACTCCTTACAGAAATTAAGCTTTAAAAAAGCCTTTTCTAAGCTTTACAATTTTTATTAAAAATGATGAGTACAGAATAACAACTTAATTATTCATAAATCATATTCTTATATTTTGAAAACCAAATCTGTGAGAAAAAGCACAAAAAATTCACACTAATAGTGCATTATAGCACTAAAACTCTCAAAGAACAAGAACCAAATAAACCAAAGTAAGGTCTTAATATAGTGGTGCAAAAGAAATGTGCAGAAATTGAATGAAGCACTGCAAACTCCCAAAACGTGCTGAGTGATCCAAAATGAGGTGTTTAATATGCGCTTACCAGAAGCCAAACAATAAAGGCCTTATAATAAAATCACATCAGTGAAACTCCAATGGTGTTAGAGCATAACACAATAGATCAAAAATCCCCAATCTCCAATAGATCATGCACAGTAGCAGGGTTCATTCATGTAAGAGAAACAACTCCATAGCATAAAAACTTTTCAAAATGTATTAAGTAAAAGAGATAACTAAATATACTCACAAACGATAGTGTAACGGTCAGCATGGCCGCCGTTCCTTACCTGGCAGGGGCTCCTCGGCGTGTCCTCCTTAGGCGCACGAGCCGCGCCTGCCAGGCCTTTATGCAAGTGTTGGGAGCGCTCCCGCTGTGTCTAGTACAGCGGGTAGTTTAAAAGGCTGGATAGCTTGGGCGTTCAGTGCCTAAGCTTCCAGCTATACAGGTCTCCTGGCGTTTGCTATTCTTAGTAAATTCCACTGCTACTGTGTTCCTGAATTCCTGCTCCTGGTGTTCCTGATCTTTTATGATTAAAGTGATAGTCCTTTATTTTCAGTTATTCCCAAGTCTGTTCCTGTGCCTGTACAAGTTATCACCAAGCCTGTTTCTGTGTTTGTCAAGTTATTCCCAAGCCTGTTTCTGTGTTCAGTTATTCCCAAGTCCGTTCCTGTTCCTGTGCCTATTCAGTTATTTCAAGTTTGTCTTTGTATTTCAAGTCTGCTCCTGCACCTGACTAGCAACTACCTTGGAGGGTATGCTCGAGGGTCGCAACCTGGAGGTCTCCTGCAGCTAAGACCAGTACCTCCTTGCGGGGGTTAAAGGCAAAGACCAGAGATCTCTTAGATTTCGTGCCTCGCAGCATACCTAAGCCAAACTTCAAGGTAATACAGTGGGTCCACACTCCAACATCGTGACAGATAGGAATACAATTGCTTATCTAGCATGTAAAAATGCTAAAAGGTAAAAGAAACACCTAGTTCAATTAGTTTTTTGCGCCTCTATGTGCCTGTGGCTTCCTCAGAAACAAAAAATCGTGTATAATATGCACAGATGCGGGTGTGTTTAAATATCCCAAATTGCCGCATCTAGGGACTGGAAGATGCGTCATACGAGTCACTTCTGCTTGAGCGTTGGAATAATGTTTAAATTATCCGAAAGATATTCCATCTTTGAAGATTCATTTAGTAAAGTCTGATGAGAACTACTGTATGAGGTAGACTAAATAGAAGGATAATCTGTTGTATTTTGGAATACATGTAAGAACCTACAGCTATATGGATAGTGATTATGACTACTACACAGAGCAAGCTATTATAAGGAAGGGATTAATAATCTGATAATAATTGTATTATTAGTTTTAGCATATGTCATTAAAATAAGGATTACTTTGAAATAAAAAAATGTATGTTTAAACATTAGAGCGGCAGCATTTCTAAGGTAATAAAACAATGAAGAAGGTCTTCGCGGAACTAAATACATATCATAACTTTACATGACACATTTATAGGATTGGACATAAGGAATTCCAAACAAATTACAAGTTTGCCATTTCTGGCACTTAAGGAGGGGCTAAGATGAAAAATCTACTTCAGTTAGCAGTGCTGGATTTACATTTTGGGAGCCAACTCATACCTTCTTTCCTATGTTCCTGACTAGAAAATAAGCACTTATTTCTGAGTTACCAATAGCCATGAACAACTCCTGTCTATAGTGAAATCTTTTACTTTCAGTTAATGGCTTAACATTATTAATAGATAAACAAAAAAAAAAAAAACACGATCAACCTTATTGGTTGATTACTCCCATAAACTCCCAACTATCCAGTCATTCATACTCAGTACAAGAACAGGTTTTTTTTTTAGTTGGTCCAGAGGAAGGAAATTCTCCTCACACACTTGCAAAACCTTTAATCTATTTCTCTAACGTTGTCCATAAAATGACTGTTTTCATTCACACCTGTAATGCTTTGGGCAAATTGTCACTCTAACACATGATGAATAACTAAAGCAATGTCTTATTTTCCACACAAAGTGGTGCATAAATACACAGTTGATGTAATGTTGTGAACTGTAAGTGAATTCTTCACATTGCAGGAAAAAACAACTTTTACTGAATTTTGACAAATATGGCTCTATAAATATTGATTTACAGTATATTGGACTTAAGCAACTAAAAATCTTTGTTTTAACATTTATTCCAACCCCCCCAACATTATTTATTGGTATAATGATCTTTAAAAGTAAATATTGTATGTGTAGATACTGAAACTTATTATGTAGTTATTTTAACTTCATCAATTGTATGGTAGAATGTCATTAAATAACTTTACCATTGCTAACAATACTTCACATAATAATAGTGAAAAGGAATGTGATAGGGAGCAACATACAACATTCCAGTTATTTCACCTTTCTTCCTCTTGTCTCATCCTATTCAATGAACAACACCTTAAAACACATAGAGTAAGCCTTACTAAAATGCAGTAATGGTGTAGTACAGTTTTCAGTGGCTTGCAGCATTGGGATAGCAAGCAGAACTTGTCAGGACAACAAGACAGTTACTCCCTACAATATACAATTTGATGGTCATTTTTCCTGAGTGGGAGAGACAGTTTTTGTTAAATTAACTGTGGGAACACCCCACATTTGGGAGGCAGACTAGTCAGTATTCCTGCCTCTACCTTAAAGGTAAAGGGGCGGGACCAACACAGTCAGGTGAGAGGGGGTGATTATACATCTCAGCTAAATGGATTCCAAGGAAAATGAAAAAATTTTTGGATTAGAAGTGAAGTTGTAGCCTTGATTTGTGTGATTTGGGGGAGAAACTGTTGCAACATTTTCACCATGGCTTGCATGATATTACTCTTTTCAGAATTCATAAGAGGTCTGTATAAAATATGTTGAACCTTTTCATTACAAGATTGCCAATATTGTCCATGTTTGCAAAAATAAAAAAATTGATGTCCAAAATACATTTTTAGTTTTGAGCTAAACTAAATGGCAAAGCCAAGCAAAGCTTGAGACAAAGATGGGGAACTAGAGTCAAGCAGCATGAAGAGTAATAAGTCTGTGGGACTCATTAGTATTAGTAGTTGTAAAATAAACAAAATTGACTATTTATTATTAAAAATAACTCCATACTCCATAAGACTTAATGATTTGTGTCTTTCTGGAGAATAATGAGTCTAGTCAGCTATTGCAGCTTTAGGGAAAAGTGCTTTAGCTGATACGTTCATGTGTGGATTGTATCATAAAGCTTATATTCAGAGAGATGAAATGATCATTCATTTGAATAATCATAGATTTCACTATTGGATACAATTGTGATATGCTTTATTGACTTAGCATGTCTTTAAAAAAATAAGATTTCAAACCTTACAGATTAGAGATTCTCCAGATTATAGTGGACTTTAATTTATCCTCCTTAAACATATGTGAAAACTGTCTCCAATACTGGAATTTCTGATTGTTCTACAAAAAAATGATAAATACAGCTACACATGCTATGAAAATTTATTGAAATGCCAAAGCTAACATATAATATAATGCATATGAAACAATAGAGAAATCAAGGGAACACTGAAAACAAAACATAAGCAAAACAAATCATTTGTGCAGTTAAATATCATGAGTGCATTGTATCTCTCTTAATTAATGCAGTGCATGATCATGGGCCAGTAACCATGAACAATGGAGTTTCTCACTTCATTCTTCTTCTTATGGAAGCCAAATTAATTGTCTTCATTTTCTACAGAATATTTTAAGTCAACAGTTGTAGTGGATTTCTATAGCTGTTAATCACAGAATGGAATATTTGTGCACATGTATTAACCTGAAAATTAAGTCATTTTTTTGTATAAATTATTTCGTATTATAAGAATTTCATCAACTGACATCATCATATGGTCACCCAGACAAATTTCTTTCACAGAACAAAGCAATATGCAATCACCAATAATACCTTCATTTTCTACAACATCAGCCAATCCTTTCAATAAATAAAATTTCCCTTTTACTATAATAAATTACAACTCCAAAGATCAGTTTTAGGGAATGTGTTACCAAGGGCCAAACTTGATGTGGTGGTGGGATGCTGGTATATTTGTCAGGCTGGGCCAGGCTGGGAAATTAAACAGCAAGGGTATGTTTGCAGTAGGGTTCCCATAGTTATTGGGGTCACTGGGAAGATGCCTAGTTTTTATTCCTCTAAAACCAGCCCTGAAGGATGCAAGTTTGTCACCTTTTATTTTATTTTTACTTTATCCATATACCCTGCATATATAAACAACAGCTAATGGCAATAAAATTACATCCCTTTCTATTTTAGGCATATGGAGTTTTAGCATTTCCATTAAATAACATTTTCTAATAAATAAATCTGCAACATATGTTTCACCAAAAACAATAAACTATTACTATTTATTTTACTCTAGTAAAATGGTCCTTTAATGTTGAGAAAAAACATTCTTGAAAAGCAGATCTTTTTTTTTTCTTTTCAAGAAGGAGTTGATTCTTTAAACCAGAGCACTAAGAAATGAGAATTGAAATGCATTATGATAAAATATTCTTGAACAGTGTCTAGGCATACTTACAATTTAAGTAGAATGAGATTGAAATAACTCTAAAATCTAACATTAGATAAGGATATATATTAAAACAAATGTGAATTCCCAAACTGAGAAAATTAATTGAAAAAGGTTTCACACTAGTAATATATTTGCAAAGAAAGTATTTTGTAAAATGCAGAGCATATGAATGAAAAATGTCAGTGAGGCAGAATGTATTAACATTTTGCTTACAGAGCATGCATTTGAGCTGCAGATGTTGCTGTGTATATCCTTGTCTAGCAGGCACCTAAAGCTCAGCTATGAGATATAGAAGTTCTTATCTGTAGTCCCTTAGCAGCCATATGCAAACAGAGATTGAATGGAAAAAATATTATGCTAATATATGCCTGAGGGATGATGTATCCTTCCTGCCCCAGGAAAGCTTTTCCTCTTAGTAACAGGCCGCAGACATACTTGTTCAACAGTAGCTTAGGCTAAGAAATAGATCTACAAGGTACAAGGAATTCCTACATTTACTCTGAGATTCTTATAACACAGCCACAGCAGAAAAAATAGCAATAAAGGCAAAATAGTAGAGAACTACTTTAACAGACTCTTGGTGACAGAGAACAATTCCTATGCACTGCATCACTGCAACCCCCGAATTCTAGTTTACAAACATTTAATGCCCAAAAACTAACTCAATAACTCAAATTAATGTTTCTGGATTACCAGATGAAGAATTGTGCTTAACCCTTTGTGCAATAATTTAAGTGAAAGAAACTTTTTGGTAATGATTAAGCAGTGGAAATATTTATTCTCAGTTTGCACACATCACATTGATGTGGATGTTACATCACATTGATGTGCATAGCAACAAGGTTACAAACATTTAGGTACCTGTTTACCTTAATACTTTATGAACCCCAGAGCAGTGGGAAACTATTATTAAGAGATACAAGATAGCAATACTTAAAATGGGGGCATTTTATTTGATTTTTCTTCTTCCCAGATGCCGCACTTGCAATACCTCTACTGAATCTGATCTATCCTATGGGATCCTAAACTGGGGTGCACTGCTACATACAGATTCACCAAGCCATTGGTGTTACTACAGATCCTGGTTGGGGTGCAAGCAACCCTTGCTTGCTACAGGCCAGACTTTTACCTTTGAGGGGAGCTAACATTCAATGCCTTTCCCATGTTACCTTTTTACAATAATATAGGGACAGCACCTATGGCTACACAAAAACTTTGATTAAACAATGTGATATCAATCGCTACCCATTAAATAGGAAAGCATGGAACAACACCAACAAAGGTTTCAAACTGTAATCACATTTGTGTTTTTTACAGGAAATGTAAATTAATCCCTAGAATTAGAATTGATTGACAAAGAACACACTTTAACAATTATACAAGATCTTTTAGGCAGTCACAGTTTCTGTTTCCAGAACTAGCTGTGATAGTAGGAGACACCATGAAGCATTGCTTTGTTATAGTGCTTCCTTACAAAACTGCATTATACATTTAAAACATTGGGAAATAATCAGATTATTTTATCTGTTGCACCTAGTATAAACTTTTAGCAAGCTAATTTGCTCTCTAAAATTAACTACTAAGTTAAATTATTTGTCTTCAAACTGATGTAGCCTAGATGTATATGTGCAGATATACGAGTATTGCAATACTTGGTGATACCTTTTTTATTGGACTAACAGTCAGTTTAGAAGCTTTTATGAGGTCTGTCGTCCCTTTCTCAAGTTTCAAGCATTACTTTCAGTTGTTGCTTGATGTGACCATATGCAAAATCTTCCATTATAAGGTAGGACAGATTGGTTGTGTTATTGCTTGAGACTTGATAAAGGGAGGACAGACCTCTTGAAAGCTCGTCTATCTAAACTGACTGTTAGTCCAACAAAAAAGGTATCACCAAGTATTACAACACTCATATTTTATTTTTATCTGTGGACTAGCTTTGAAGGTGACAACTTCATAGGCATGAACCTATTTCTAGCATAGGACAGACTAAACAGTAGGATTACTACACATCAGGGCATTTACACCATTCTCTTAACAGATGGTAAATTTTCTGTAGCCTAAACTTTTAAGGCTTGCCACCATCTTTACAGACACCCAATGTTGCACATGTACATATATAGTTAAGCTGTTTTGTTATTTATCTTTTTGTGATAGGATTATCTCTGCATAATTCCAAAAAAATGTGTTTTTGGTAACTCAAGTTAAGAGTGTAAATTTATATGCATTCCTAAGAAAATGAAATGACAAAATCAGCCCTTATACTTGTTTAGTATGTCATTGTTACATTCTTGACCTTTACTAATTTAGTATATCCCCAGTAGCATCAAAGGGCTTTTCTGTATGGGATTCCAGTACAAATTAACTCATTGTGATTCATGGTGTGCCGGAAAAGAAAAAATCTAAAGAAAATCATATCCTTAGAGGATACATAAAGGTGATATATATATACAGTATATATATACTGGATAGATAGATAGATAGATAGATAGATAGATAGATAGATAGATAGATAGATAGATAGATAGATAAATAGATAGGTTGTATTTAACACAGTAGATCTACTCCATATTAAAAGGAGGCTAGACCAAAATCTGAATGGGAAACCTGGGAATGTTTTCCCAGTAGAGCTGGAGGATGAAATCCTTGGTCCTCCGTTAAGTTTTTAGAGAGGTAGTGTAAGGAATCCTAATGGATTCTCTGCCAAAGATGTAGTTGATTACTGAAACTGTCATTATTCACTAGTATTCTTTTTAATTAAACTGTTCAGTAGAAGTCATATTCCAAAAATTCAACTAAAATAACTGGCACCCAGTTTGTTGGTTCTGAAATAATTTTCATAGATTTATATAGATAATCTGTCCTCTACATGATGCCAACTTGTGAACAGTAACTATTTAATGCTAGCTCCACAAAGGATTGAGGGAGATGTAGGTTGTTGTTTCCTCTAACATTAAACAAAGTTATTACATGCAAAAGGGTAAACCTGCTCCTATAATTTTAGGAAGTTAGGTAGTGTCTTCATAAGTATCTGTGAGATTTGCAAAAATTAGCCCTTTAATGAATGAATAAAAATATTCTGTGTTTTTGATGTTTAAACTCAGTAAGTCTTAGACTTTAGAGATATTGATTTCCTTAGCTCCATTGTTACATTTCATTATAAGGCACTTTGGTGTAACTTGATTATACAGAAAATACTGCACGTTGTTTGTTAAATTCCCTTAACTCAGAGAAGTTTGTACTTACTATGAAATATAATGATATTAAAAGTCACCTTGGAGTACCATAGTCTGTCCTGTATAAAAGCACTTGGCCTGTGTGCTTGTACATTTATTATCATAGAATGTTGACTCAAGATCCTTATATTTCACAGTAGATATCAATAAATTCCGTATATATTTGTCAGCCTGTCATGTCTATGAGTGATGAAAGTTGCATTTCATGTGTAATTCTCTGTCTGCCAAGTCTCCAGTATTTTTCTCCTTTACAGACCCATAGTCACTGTCTTTTCAAGAGCCAGCATACATGTATATTACAAGAAATAACCTCCTCTCCTTTGAAATACAAATTTGATAATATACTACATTCTGCAACTCCAAATATTAAAATCCAAAAAGATTTCATTACTGAGTGCCTTAATACAGGATATAAAACTTCCAGTATCTACTAGTATCTACTAGTAGGGCTTGCATTAGACTGTATACTACATTATTTGCTATTTTGGAAAACAAATAAAAATACATTTACAATTACATATATATACAAATTTAAAATGAGAGAATCCTCTAATAAAGTCAGTATTTGAAAGTGCTGTAGCATTATTTAAAATGCAATGCTCCAAGATTGTATCAAATCTCACTTTAGAATCTTTAGAATGAATACAGATGAATAGTGATGAGCAATGATAACAATAATCGTTATCGGACCGATAATCGATTTTTTTAATCATCGGTTCGATAATCAGTATCTGATAACGATTATTGTTATTAGCACCTGTGCCGATGGTCTCTCTCACACTCACCTCTCAAGTTGGCAGTCTATGCATGGGGTGTCCGGGGAGATGGGTGCCGGTGAGTTCTCCTATGTGTTTGGACTTCCTAGACTGTAACCGGGACCGGTGAACGAGGCCCCGCCTCCCTCAGGCCGGTCCGTTTCCATCCCAGACTCCGTGCGCTCAGTACAGGAGAACGTCATGAGTGGGGAGGCACTGCTATGCTGCTCCGTGAGGTCAGGCAGGGGGTGCGAGTAGATATTCACCTCAGTGCTGGGATTCTGCGCATGCGTAACCCCCCAGAGATTGGCTGTGGCTGAGACACAAGAGGAGGGGGTGGGAAGGTAGCGGAGGCAGAGAGAGAGCTGCACAGCATCATCTGTGTGAGGGGGAGTGGTGATGTAAGGGAGCAAGTTTAACTCTCTCTCTGCTCTCAGCCGAAAAGCCGCGGCAGCACTGAGACAGCTGGTAAAGAAGAAATCGATTCGATGACAATTCGTTAACGATTACTTGTGGAAATCATCGAGTCATTGAGGTACACCGATTCTTTAAAAAATCGTACCGATTTCATCTGAAATCGATAGTATCAATCAACACTACAGATGAATTCTTTGATAAAATGTTAAATCTTCCGTAAGGGAAGGTAATCAATGTCAGACCCACTGTAAGGGACAGTTAGCTCTTATTGGTGCCAGTATATTTGTTAGAATGATTAATACCATATTATAGCATTTATTATGAAGGAACATAGGTAAATTCCATTTATTTCCTGTGATGTTATGCAGTAGAGGGTATATTGTGCCATATGTATAGAATTATAGAATCAGCACCTTGCTTATTTTTATACAACAATTATGTAAAAATATTACAGCTTCATTAGTTTATTTACTCTAGTTTGTGGTATAAATTCAATTTCCATAGTTTAGGAGGAGGTAAAATGTAAGGGTTGTTATAGCTCATTATTACTCCTAATTGTTAATCCATATACAATCTAAGATATTTATCTAATCTGTCAATATTTGTCTTAAGATGTTTAATGAAGAACGATATTATGCATCATATGCATAATAATTCAATAGCTATCCTTATCCTCATTTTTATTTCATTATTTTAACCAATGAATTTTAAATAAATAATAATCTAAGGACAAGTATTTATTGTTTAGATTTCCCAACAAAAATGAATAAATAGGTAAACAGATAAACCAATGACTTGTTTTTAAAACTGGATATTTTTTTTTTTAGCAATTATTAAAATCACTTCTGCCACAAAGTTAGACTACTTTATTCAAAAACATTAGAGGAGAAGTAAAGACTTGTGATTTTGAACAAGTGGCAGGAAGTGAAGAGGATCTCAGAGCTCCACATTGCAGAACTTTTTGGCTTGATAGTAAGAGCAGGAGGCAGTGCTGGAGAGTAAGACCCACATCAGAAAGTATCTCCTCCTTCTCCCTTGCAAATCACCCCTTGTCCAAATAAATCTGTAATTCTCCTTTCAAAAAAAAAACTTTTAACAATACGGTTCTACCAGTCTACATAAAATATGAATTTTGGAATTTAGAGTGAATGGAAGCTTTGGAAGGTTTCATTTATCTTGCTCATTCTACAACTACCTACAGTACATAGCCTTTTTGTGGAAAACGAATGCTGAATATAGAAAAGTCTCACCAACACAGCTAGTGTTGATCAGGCCTAAAAGTACCAATGCCAAAAGGAATGGGGACACGAACGAACAAACAAACAAACAAAAAAAAGCAAATCTTCTCAACAAATGCATTTCTAAGACATTAGCAGTATAAAAAGCACATATAGTGTAATAATGTTTATTGTTCCATAAAAAACTTATAAATTAGGATCAAAGTCCAGAGCTAGATGTAACAGACCAACCAAAGATCTCAAAGATCATTGTCTTTAGCCCATCTCAAGGTTCTGAATTTAACAACATTTAATAAATGTTATTTTGCTAAATATTTTTTTTTAATATTTATTTTTCTCCCTCTATTGCCCAGTAACTTCTACTGATGTGGGGACTCTCAATTAAAGTGAAACTGCAGACCTTCATTTACCTTTAAATTTGTGGATTTAGCAGCAGACTTCTGACTTTTACCAGTTAAGTATTAGTAGTATTCTGTCCTCACTTGTGTCCTAAATGAATGAATTCCTACCTTTGCATAGGTCATATCACTGTAATGCTTATGAGGTAAAGCACTTTACATATAAAAAAATAAAACAATAATCTCACAGTTAAAAATACACTTTTAAGTCATTGACAATAGCTCTGATGGCAGACACAAACAATTTTTAAAACCCAGTTAAAACCTGTGTGATGTAACAGGACCAACAATCCTCACTTTTCTAATATTCTTATTTATTCAAGCATGAACCTTTTGTATCCTGCACAACCTCTTTTACCTAAGGGTTTTTATATTATACCATAGCTTTATAGATGTAGGCCTTGCCAGTGTACAGTCCCAGCACAGATTCCCCTTTGCCTATTGCTTACTTTGTGTAGGCTATTGACTCGTAAAGAAATAAGGGGTTATTCACTAAGGTGCAAATTCGACTGTCAAATTCTCAAACAGCGGATTCCCATAGTAAATCCATGACAATTTCCCCATTGTAAAGTCGCGACAATTTTTTAATGTTAAGATTGTGACAATTTTACCATAATAAAGTAGAGACTGCGACAATATTCTTATTATAAAGACACGACTGTGACAGTAGCATCCGATTGCGACTGTCTTTATCTGGCGAATTCGCACCTATATGCAACAATTAAGACTTTAGTGAATAACCCCCTTAGATATGACTATGACTATGGTGATATTTCCAGGGAACCCTGATTAGAGAAAGGTCCTACTTGATCTAATGCGAGAGTGAGGTTAATGCATCCTTTTTACAAACATGACTACCTAAAGTCTGGGACTGTTGTGCTGGTTATCTGAATACAGTAACATTTGAAAAAATACAGTCTGGAGAATTACTGGATAACATGGAGATTGAATATCACTATAATTTAATCTATTGATAATAATAAAAAAGAAAAATATAGTAGTTTTAAAAGTGTTCAATAAGAGCATCCATTAACCTGAATAGTATAGCACTGAAATATTGGAAAGACTGCATTGTGCATTAAATTTATTTTAATGAGTCAAGCAGTCATTCACTTCCTTGCCCCTGTCTGGATATTATTAGATGACTGATTTATGTGTTTGTACATGAAAAAAGACAAACAATTAAAATTCAAGAGTGCTGTCTTTACTGAGAAAATGTTTCAGTAAACAGTACAGAGAATTGTTTTACACTAATATAGCAGATATACTGGCATTAAACTCACATATTCTCATTATTAAAAGTAGGTCATTGTGTAAAAAATGCTAGTTGTGGGATTTGTTGCCACGAATAATAAGCACATCTATTCTAGAATTTGCAAGTCATAATAAGATACAGTACAAACAGATGAAAGTGTGTGGATGGTAAGGGTTTAACATGTTACAGTTCATTGTGATGCTTCAAGCTATGCCCTCTAACTGCAGCTATATTTAGCACAAATAGATCACTCAAGGCACTTGCTGCACATGGAGCTAACTGTGAAGGATTTTCTGTGCATTCCATAAACACATACTGGAATAAATATAAACAAAGCCAGTGGATTTCAATGCTATTGATAATTCTGTTGAATTTTGATGAATTGTAATGATTTTATAATTAGACATCTCAGTCCTCAGCGACACTTCTTGGAACAAAATGCATCCAACCTGCAAATCTAGTGCTTGAACTATTGTTGCTTTATTTTTATGTGGATTACTATTAAAATAGTATTTTTACAGTTTGTGCATATGTTCATGATGTAACACACTGTTTTGTTTTAAACAATAGTTACTTAAGTAAGTTGTTAATCAGATGTACATCATCAATCACACCATAAATATATACAAACACATTTATCAATGTTGCACAGATTGATAACCAAAAGAATAAAGTAACACTAGTATGAAAAAAATGAAAACATTCCAAATGCATTTACATTATATTATATAATTATACTTTGCTAGGCTGTAAGACTTGGCTCTGGAATTGTTTTCATCCATTTTTCAAATGTGTAAAAAGGACCCCAGGTGAGTATTTGTTAAGGCCACAGTTAAGGATGTTGGCAAATAAAGCTGAATATATGGTACTTTCCATTGGAATTCTAATGCTGGAAAATCAATTACTTAATTGAATGTCATACATACATGCATATGTCTTTGTCATGAATGACATGAGTTATTGTATCCTTTACCTTCACTTGTGCAAGCTTAGGATATTACATTGGGTGGTTGCTCATAGCTTGTTTTCTAGCATTAGCCAAACTTTCTCAACTATCATAAATCCTTTCAATATTAATATTAAAAGGATCACAGTAATATTTATGACACAAAACTGCATGTATTTAAATTGACAGACAAATGGCCAATGTGACATTGCAGTAACAATAATAATATCCAGTCTAATATAATAATATCCAGTCTATTGGCTGAAATTCTAATCAGTCAGATTTCCCTGTCGATGTCAAAGCTGTTCCATTCTCCCATTAACCAGCAGTGACTGACAGAAGGGGAGGAGCAGTTATGAACATTTAAAGGGAGATAAAGTACCATATGACTAACAATAGTTTTCTAGCTTTGTGCTATATTGTTAGTTTACATATGCTTACTATTTATGAAGCTGAGATAGTTCATGTCCACAAAAATGAAGCATTATCATCATGTCCAAAAGTAAAGTTAAATGAACCCTAATCACACAATTCTCATACATTGCATAAATGACGCACTTTTTCATTATAAAAGGTATTTGCAGCTTTGAAACAATGTTTGAAATAACTTACTTTTGTTAAATAAAAACTTTTTTCTAATGTATTTCATAATTAAAATCTGATTTGCTTTTGTTTTAAAATAATTTAAACTTATCACACTTCCTATCTGTCATCTGATCTCTGCTCCTTTAGGATGGTGGAGGAAACTAAAATGATAGCAGACGTTTGCACAGTTCCAGACAAGCAGAGAGAACAAGCAGGCAATGCAATGTGCTAAATAGGTTTTTTTAATAGATTTTTAAACAAAAGCAAATCAGATATTATTAATAAAATGCATTCATGCCAAAGGATTCCATGAACAATAATCACCAGTGTATTTTAATCTTTATTCTGCAGGTTCCAAAGTGTTTCCATTAAATTGCAACGAAATGATGTGCTTACTTGATTTACATGTTTTAATACTTGATTTCACCCAACACTCTACAGCAACTGATTATCTTTTCCTATAACTCTCCAATAGATGTCAAGGCTAAACTGAGCTTATACATATTTAAACATGGACACAGGTGGTTAAGTGATTAGTAGGCGTAGATTTGTCAAATTATAACTGAGATTGATCCTTGCCAGAGCATGTGATAGAATTACTGTAAACCTTTAACAGCATATGTGTTTTTTTTTATATATATATATATATATATATATATATATATATATATATTGACCTAAATTACAAAAAGTATTAGAAAATATTCCATTACATCAGACATTTACTTTCCCTTTAACATTGCCAATTAGTTTATTCAGGTAATTCCCGGAAAGATATATTTTACTTGTTTTTATGTTGAGGAAAATGCAGAGTCAGACTGGCCCTCTGGGAAACTGGGAAAATTCCTGAGAGGGCCTACCTGGCAGGCCAGTCCAACCTCTTCTGTTGCCAGCCATCCATGTCATATGATGTCATAAGTCACGTGAGGACCACTATGTCCCAAGCGGATTCTGGGAAAGTAGCTCACCTTAATTTGTTCTACAAAACTAATCTTATGGCCATAGGTAAGATTACAAACAAAGCTTCCTTTACTTACATAAATCCAAACCCTTCAGTTTACTTTTGATAGAAAAGGGCCATGCTTGTTATAACAATTGAAAATAGTCTGGACACTATGAGAAATGCATAATAACATGTGAAATAGAAGCCTTTTACTAAAGCTCCATAAAAGGTATATTTAAAAACTATTGCTACCTGTATATTTATAAATAAACAGAGATAAAGGGACAATTCAGGTAATTATGTATTTTATTATTTCTATGTATTCGTTCATTGACATAACGTGCATGTTTGCATAGACTGCTGGAGCATTCCAGTAGGTACTAGTTTCTTTACTCGATAGCTCTTCTGCATTACGATCACTCTACTCCTGAGGCAAAAGTAAAAGAGCAGGATCTCTTTTATGCTCAGAGAGGAAAGATTAAATGAAAGGCCAAAAACAATCACATGAGAAGGAAATGGCTTTCTTGTGTTGAGCTCTGTTTATCTGCTGTTTTTGGGACTAATGATAAACCACCTTGTCCAGAAGAAAGTAA